>WBMW01002572.1:42019-78301 GCA_013396635.1 Penelope pileata | reverse complement strand
AGGGAAGGGAAGGGAAGGGAAAAGGGGAAGACAGGGATTTGACAGCTGCTTAGAGATTTGTAACATTCAAACACAAATATATTCTAGCCAAGAATCAAACATTTTTATTCAGATATATGATCTAGTACCTCAAAAGATATGCAATGCAAATTCCTTATACTTCTCTTCTTTTTGAAGTTTGACCTTCCTAAATGAACACACATTTTTAAAATGAAGTTTTTGATTAGTCCTAGTACATCTGTTATAAAATTTCTACTTTTTTTTTTCTGCTAGCTCAGGTAATTGTTTTCTCACTTCTGTTTCTACCTGACCTATAGAAATGTCTAGCAAATGCAGGTACAAATACATAGGCAGGTAGGATGTGTACAGCATAGGAATAGCTGACAATAAAAGACACCAGTATATTTGAGAAGCTATGATATATTCTATTTTATATCAAGCTTAAAGTAAATTTTAAAATTATTATACAAAGGGATTACACAAAATGGTTTGTGTAGTCCCACAAAAAGTAGCATCACCCAATTTAATAAAAAGCAGACTGTAACTTTTCTTATTATTCTCTTGGACCAGGTTTGGTAAAAAAGCAGGCAAAGATGTAAAATATCACCAGACAAATTCTAAGATTGCATTTGTGACACTGGCAAAACTATGGAGAAAACATTAAACACCGTAAAGGTGTTTAATGTTAAATGTTTAATGTGTTTAAAGAGGTCTGCTCTCGTGAGACCTCACCTGGAGTATTGTGTCCAGTTCTGGGGCCCCCAACACCAGAAGGATGTGGAGCTGTTGGAGTGGGTCCAGAGGAGGGCCACGAGGATGATCAGAGGGCTGGAGCACCTCCCCTACGAGGACAGGCTGAGAGAGTTGGGCCTGTTCAGCCTGGAGAAGAGAAGGCTGCGAGGGGGACCTGATAGCAGCCTTCCAGTACGTGAAGGGGGCCTACAGGAAAGCTGGGGAGGGGCTTTTTACAAGGATAGATAATGACAGGACAAGGGGTAATGGTTATAAACTGGAAGAGGGTAGATTTAGACTAGATATAAGGAGGAAATTCTTCCCTGTGAGGGTGGTGAAACGCTGGAACAGGTTGCCCAGAGAAGTCGTTGATGCCCCCTCCCTGGGAGTATTCAAAGCCAGGCTGGATGAGGCTTTGGGCAACCTGATCTAGTGGGAGGTGTCCTTGCCCATGGCAGGGGGGTTGGAACAAGATGATCTCTAAGGTCCCTTCCACCCTGAACCATTCTATAATTCTATGATTCTATGATAAAAGCCATTAAATAAAACAATATTTTGTTTCACTTTTAAATGTGAAAGTGTCATGCACTGCTGGATTCTAGTAAGTGGATTTTCTGTTTAGCCAGTTGTTTCTCTTCACATTGTTCAGCCACCTAGTGACTGATCTGTGCCAAATGGCATTTCTCCAAATATGTGATATTTCCAGGTCTCCATTTACAGCTTTCTGGAGACAGATAAAAATACACCAGCATATCCCTCTACCTGTGGATCTAAGAGAATGCATGTGAGACTGCGACTGATTTAATAGCCTAGAAATGAAATAGATAGCAAGACTTTATTAATGATATTAGGGTAAATGAAACTGGTATTAGAAAGCTAGATAAAAATTAAGATAAGAGGTTAAATGTGCTCAAAAAAAAAAAGGAAAATTTGAAAACTAGGAGGATGGATCCATACAAAACAAAGTAAATCGCTGTATTGTAAAAACATAAAATAAATAAGCCCACTGGAACAGGTTGCCCAGAGAAGTTGTGAATGCCCCCTCCCTGGAAGTATTCAAAGCCAGGCTGGATGGGGCTTTGAGCAACCTGGTCTAGTGGGAGGTGTCCTTGCCCATGGCAGAGGAGCTTGGAACAAGATGATCTCTGAGGTCCCTTCCAACCTGAACCATTCTATGATTCTATGATAATACCAGTATCAGAGTTCATGGTTGCCTATAATGAACTTTAAATAACTGTTGCAGAACAGTTGCAACTGCTTCAAGCAGAGAATACATGACCATCAGATTGAAAGAGCTCCTGAAGCTTTTGAATTGAAGAACCCAGGAAGATTGTTGTAGCATTCATTTAGTCCCTACTAAACTTGTAATGTAGATCTCCCACACAGAATGGAAGGAAGCCAAAGAAATCAGTTTCCTGCTTCATCCTCTGTTCTGGAGATTCTAATTCAGGAATATGATTTAAGCCGTATCTGGTCACTCTGAGACTTCACCAAAGGGATCTTGTGCTCAGAGAAAAAGAGTCTTGGGAGAAAAAGACTTGGAGGTGGTCTCCTTACCAACTGAGAATGACTATTTTTATTCCTTTTTATTTTCCAAGTGGTCTGAAATCGGAGCCACATGTTGGTGATATTACAAGCTCTTGAAAGGGAAAATAAAAGATCTCAAATACTTTTAAGACAAGATGTCCCAGAAGAGTTCATAAGAAAAATAATTCATGAAAAATGTTGACTGAATTTCACCAAAATGATTAGAAAAAGAATGAACGGTAAATGTTGCTTTAATCACAAACAGGTTTGCATCTAGATTATTTTTGTAATATTTATTACTTCAGTTTTGCAAACTA
Source organism: Penelope pileata (assembly GCA_013396635.1). Classification (NCBI taxonomy): domain Eukaryota; kingdom Metazoa; phylum Chordata; class Aves; order Galliformes; family Cracidae; genus Penelope; species Penelope pileata. The sequence goes on along the minus strand of WBMW01002572.1, from coordinate 75,725 downwards.
TAAAAACTAGTTCTTCTTACTGTAAATATTACAGCAACAAAAGAACAAAGAGCAAAAGAGCAACACATAACATTGCTTCATCTAGCGATTGGCAGCCATTTCTACGGCAGAGGGATTGGAACCTGATGATACTTGAGGTCCTTTCCAATCCAAACTATTCTGATTCTATGATTCTGTGATAACACACTTAACCTATAGCTGATATCTTGGACTTCTGAAAATATGAGAGGAATGGGACTAGATGGTAGCAGAGCATTAGCAAGGCACAGAAAAATATTCATTATAAACACCTTACTCTTGCTCCACATACTGTTTTGGATTCTCTCTCCACTGACTGTGGAGGAAGCCTGAAGTTAGCTTTTGTTAATATTCCCCAGATACCAAAATATAGCTATGTGATATCTTTTAGAAAAATTCACAAGATTTTCAAACCCTGCTGTTTAAAGCTGTAGAAGTTAGGTTATTACTGGATTTTGAAAAAAAAAAAAAAAGTGTTTTCCTCTTTACTTTTCTGTCTCCAATGTTTTGTAGCTCTATTGATCTTCAAGTCAATGCATCATTATCTTGTTCTGTGGGAACACTCATATCCTATTGCTATGTAAGTGCAGGTACTGAAAAAAATATATATATTTATGGAAGCCATACTTTGATTACAAGCAAAATCAAAAGAAGGAAAAGCAACAAAAGAAATCTACAATCAATAATATTTGACCTTATCCAATGTTTTATTGATTGGTTCTTCAAGTCTTTAAAATGGTGGATCATGTACCCTGGTTAGCAGAGCTGTTTTACAGCAATTGTGTACCTTTTTATTGATCAGGCTGTGTCACGATTGAAACTGGTAGTTCAACAGGGAGAATTTACTTACAAATTGTTGCCTTGTAATAAACCACCACATGTTCACAGAGTGATGCAGATCTCTGCTTCTGTTCCAGAACTGAAAGATATATAGTATTATGAGATAATTTATAAAGCAATGTTATCAAACAGGAAAGATTGAAGTTCAAGTAAGAAGGACTCGTGAACTGTTAAGTTTGATGGTATTCAACAAAAGAGCTGTCAATAGTTTTGCTTCATTTTCTTTTTCCGTCTGAATCCATTTCACTATCATTTTATGCAAATATATGCACATATGCATGTTGAAATACATGCTTACTCATGCACATGTACTCATACAAGTTGCGTACTGTAAGTCAAATTATGTTCTAGCAATTATATATATATATGTATACATTTCCTTGCACTTTCTGTACTCTTCACGAGAGAAGGAATATATCTTTCCTCTCCAATTTCTATTTCTAATCTTATTTTTTCCTCTAGTTTAATTTCATCATTGGTAAAATTCAAGACTTCTGTTACAGGAGGACTGTTGATTGCTAGCTACTGAGAGCAGACATTTAGCAGGTAGAGATACTCTCCCAAAAAGAACAAAGATGTTTACTACCCATAATTTTGTCCATTTTCTTTACATAGTATGTCTTCTTATTGTTATCGTTAACAGGAATTCCTCTACTTACTAAATCTCCAGCTTCTGGATGATTCTAGTAATGTCATAACCAAGTATAGAAATTCTGAAAATAACTCATTACAGAAATTGTGTTTGTGTATTATTTTACTAATCATTCAGCAAAACATTTCTGCTTTCATTAAACAGCCAATTGGCTCTTGTGTGCTGGTATGCAACCATGATGACTTCAGCTGAGGAGAAATTTAGTGCTGCAGTGCATAAAATAAACACGTAACTGTTATCATGACATATTTAGGACAAAAGAAGCATACATACAGTATTTAAAAGAAAATAGCATGCTGAATATTGCTTGCTATACACTGTACAATTTGTTTGTATACATCCTTTGCACTTCCTTTTTCAGTTATGATTTCAGAGCATACCCTGCAGCACATTCTCATGCAAGACCTACTAATTGAGGGAATTCTTTATTATTTATAGACAGTACATTAGCTTAAAATTCATCACATTTCACAAACAGTTTCTCTAGAGGAGAAGAACCTTGGTATGAATTATAACTTCAGTTAAATATATTTAGCATTACTACGTCTCATTCTGTGTAACAACACTGATTTTACCAGAAGAAAAAGTTCTTCTGAGCTGAGAGCAAGACTTTTAATGCAATAATTTTTCATCAGAAATGTAATTGGAGAGCAATTACAGCAAAGAATGGGCATAATAGTGTATGGATTGAAAAGCATATGAGACAAGTACAGAAATACAGCTGATTAGTCAATACTGTTTGAGGGAGATTGTAGATTTGCATCATATTCAGTGTTCACAATGAGACTGAGTAGATTTATCTGGAAAAAGTATGTTGCCTTCAGTCAAAAATAATTTACAACACAGAGACTAATTTTCTGTGTGTGTGCATTTAAATGAAGCCACTGAGACATTTCTCTTTGGATTTTTTCTCACTGGAAAGACAGTGTGTTTTAACAGTGAAATCTGAGTATTTAACTGTGAAAAACTTCTTTTCTTATTATAAATAACAAGTATTTCAATGTGCTGTCCTACAAGTGTCATTCTCTTTACCAGACATACCTTTTGCATTTGGAGGACATTTTTCTTCTCAGTGACCTTTCAAACAATCATCTGTAAGCAGACAAGTGTAATGAATCATCTCCTGTTTTCACTTTTCAGTTCCACTAGGTACCTGTGACAGAGTAGTTCATTGCAACATTTTCTTTTCGAAATTGCCTCAAACATTTTTTTTTCTATTTGAAAGGCATTTTATTCCTCTTAAAAAAAAAAGGTAACAAGCTACAAGCCAGGATACTATTTGCTGCAGAAACTTTTGATGCAGGAAATATATTTGAACTTACATGGGTTTTTAATCGCAGACCAAAAGCTCTGCAAAACAGACTTGTTCTTTCCCTTAGTCCAAGCTTGTTAGAGTTCATTTCCATTTTTAAATTGTTTGCTCACATAAATAGTTCCAACTAATCAAAGTTATATTCCTGTTTTTATTAACTTAAATTTCTATTCATGAATTTAAGGTTATCTTTGCACAACGTTTCTTATTTACTATTTATCATTGGATTTTGTTTCTGAATACCATGTATGTTAAGAGTTGAGGTATAGCCAAGGAAATTACGTATAAAAGTTTATTACATATAAGTTTATAGTATACAGGTGCTGCATTTTCCCCTTCTTTGAACATCAAGAGCTCATCTGGCTAAAAAAGAGTTTTTATAAACTTAGGATCTGTGAAAATTCTCCAGTGAGAATTTCCCATGATTGAACAAAAATTCAATCTATGCAAAACCTATAGAAACCGTACTATCTTAACTATGTTACCAATATTTCAAATCACATCATATATGAACTGGTATTGGATCATAGCAAAATATAAACCTGTTATTGCAGTACAGTGATGGATTGATTTATCTAGTAATGTCAAAAACATACTGATTCATGAAGGTTGTCCTACTTTCAAAATAAGTAACCTTCATCTTGCCTTCAAAATTTGCTGAGGGGAGAAGGAGGAAACAGTTATGCTTTCTTGGTATAGATAGATATTTCAAAAGCTCACTCCTTGATATTGTTTATACTCACAAACTCTTTGTTCTAGTTGCGTGCATGATGTACATCAGATCAGATTTCTACATGAGAAATCATTGTCTGGAATAAACAGTATAGCAGTGTTTTGCACAGCACACAAGATAACCTGAGGTCAGTGGTGGCCAAGAGAGAGTTGCATGAGTTATGTGTTCTTTACTTATAGCTATTTTACAACCCTTTGTAACGTGTAGGTGACATGATGCACACTGTGAATCTTAAACATTTGTATTTTTGTTCCTGCTTCAAGGAGGGAGAAACACTGTGTTCTGTATTAATTGGATATCTTTGGCTCAAGCTTTTAAGTGTGACAAATGGAGATGTGCCAAAGTGCCTGAAAGTAATTCAGGCTGTCAGTGAACCACAGTGGCTGCCAGTTTGCAGACAATTTCTAGTCTTCTTGAGTCCGCCACATCTCTTTCACACTACTTATTTACCATCTGAACAGAGCCAGCACTATGAGACATAAATGAATGTATTTGTCTTTAATATGAGAGTATCTCTGAGGATTTGTGTTACATTGTGCCACACGTCATAAACCAACCCAAACTTCTGCAATGACACAAATTGCAGACAGCTCTCCTCAAGCAAGCAACAATTCAAGTGATGCTGGAAGCCAACGAACGTAATTAATAAGCAGCGACTCTGAGGTTGCCACACAATTTTCTCAAGTTGGAATAATGTTTGTGTTAGATTAGCTCATTCTCTCCAGGACACCTGAAAGTATATTTACAATAGAACAAACAACTTACCCCTGCGGATGCAACAACAGAAGGCTTTGTTTCTTTATGAGTTTGGTCCAAAGCAGCCGTATGCTCCTTAGTTTACAGGAAAACCAGGGTAAACCTTTTATTTACAAGTGGGGAACACTTGCCAGAATAGAATAAAAAAGCAGCTGATTAATCAGCATGCAGCTTTCATCTTAAAGGGCCTTGCTGCCTGGACCTTTTTAACATTTGGAAAATTAGCCTTGGTGAGAGAAATGCCTTGGTGTGGAAATGCCTTTGATAGCTCTGTGATTAAGTCTATCATGCTTTGGAAAGGGGATAGTACCAGGTTTGAAAAAGTCTGCATGATAGAACAGAGAATGTTCATGGCTGAGAAAAAAAATTACCTCATTATAGCTCTGTACTGTTGCCCTTTGAAGCAAAATGAGAGGAAAGCTTGCTGTGGTACTTCTGCTGATAAAATCTGCTTTCTGGAACATGATCAAGTCTCAACATATCATCTGTGAGAAATAAGGCAGTCAAAATATTTCATTTCTAAATAGGTTTGGAATATCTTGGCAACTGCTAAGAAAACACAAATAAGGAACAGTGCCCTGCTAGTTCAACCCTTAAATTATGCAGCTGTTCATTACCAGAATTATATATCTCATGCTGCCCTTTGGAAGGAAGGCATGGTGCACAGAGCTGGAACAATTACTGAATTATAGTACAATAAGAAAGACCTCCTAAAGTGTCACATGCATGTAGAGTAAGATAAGAAAGGCCAGCTTAAGTTCTTGGCATTTTAAAGAAGGCAATCAAGAAACCCTTTGAATTCTCTGGTTTTCTTTCCCTGCAGTTCATCTACATTTTTATGCAAGTCTGACAAAGCATCCCATTCATGTGTCAGCACTCTCCTCTCTAGATGCATTAGTGTTTATTACAGGCTGAATTTGCAGATGCTACCATTTGAAAACAGTAATAGAACCAGTTGTGTGGCCTTAATATTTATACAATTACTAATGATTTCATGCTTCCTTCCCCAGTGTTTCTGAAAGAAAAATGGCTACAGCATTGCAATGCTCAATACAATCTTTTAAGACTAAATTGTTTTGCCATAACAGGCTTTGAATTTCCTTCTGAAATAAAATATGTTGTGTTAATCAGCTTATTGTTAATGAATTATTTGAGTGACATATTTGGCATATTTCTGTGCCTTTAGCTGTGATCTGATTTTTTTTTGTATTAATCACAAAAAATATATTCTCTGAAGAGTACACTGAAGTGTCTTGAATATTTTATATTTGTTGATTTGAAATTATTATGTTGCATTTTTTGTCCCAAAAAGCTTGTCTGAGACTGTGGTCTGGAAATTAGACTAATAAAAATCTTTGTATTCTTTATACTTTCAGATAATATTTCTCTTCATGCATTTAGATTGTACTGAGAATCCCTGTATTCATATCCATTCTGTTTGATGAAGCAAAAGTCATAGTCTTTCTAGTTAAAATATTACTTATTCAGAAAGAAAGCCTTTTGACAGAGAATAAGGATTGCACTCTCCTAGTATATTTAGTACAATAGTGTTCGACATGTCTGTGCATTAAACACTTCCTGATACAGATGTGACATAAGGAAGATAATTTAAAAATATATACCTAATTTATTTCACTGATTGAGAATAGATTTCACTTATTTGTATTTTTTAAGCTTTAAAAAGAATAAATGGTAGTAGACTAGAAGAGCATTTAAGGAGGCAAGTTTTGTTGTTCAGCTGCTGTGTTTTATTATGTTATTTTGTCCAGAGGTTTGAAGGTGGTGGTTTCACTGAATTCTTCTCTGTAAATCAGGATCAAATTCTAAGTAAACATTCTGTTAGAACATGTGAAGGAATTATTAAGAAAGACAAATGTGTCCTTATGTTATGTAAATATTTTGTGACTTAGAAAAAGTTAAAAAAAGAAAAAGAAAAAAAAATAAATTACTTGCCCCTTAGAGGATAGAGCTAACTGAGGCTATATGTCAAGGGTTTGGGAATTATGTATGAACACAGAGGGAGCTTTGATAGTTTTACAGCATAACTATGCCTAAGAAACAACATCCCCATTATCAGAGTTGAAAGACACTTTTATTCTTTTATCTGATGTAGCTATGTTCACAAAGTAGCTTTACCAGAACTTCTAAGGATTGTGAGTGAAGGTTCTTATGTCTTTTGTCTCAGATTCCATTTACTTTGCAATGCTATAACTAAAACCACTACAACACTAAAAGCTTGTAGCACTGCTAATATCAATAAAATTTCTGTTTTACTGGACAGAAGTCACTTTTCTCTTTGCTACTTTCTCAGTGACCCATGAATAGAATTCTTGAAAAGGGGAATAATTAACAAAGTCATTAATACATGTCTCTGGCTAGTTGAACATGTACCTAATCACCACCCGAATAGTAAAGTGCTTACTTTACGAGGGAAGCTGTAACTGCCTTCTGCAATGACAGCTCAAACATCTTTTAGCTTTAAGAGACTTTTATTTACAGGTAGTAAAGACATCTGTCCTTTTTCATGTCAGTTTCCAAAACTTAAGCAAAGATAAATCAGAAGCAAAGAAGGCCATAGGAAAATCTGCTATCAAGAGATAAATTGCAATTCTCTTTTTTTTAAGAAAACCAGGCTCTGGTGGAGGATGCTCTGCAGGGAGTTCTTGTACAGACTTCTGCTCGCAAACTGAGCAAGTTCTGTGTGTACACTGCTATGCATGCATAGTGGCTGTTCTGACTAATGTTGTTCTATGAGTGGACTTACTTCTGTACCATTTGCTCACAGTATTTGCTTACGGTCAGTAGATAAGGTCAACAGAGGGAAAGCTTCAATGTAAGCACACGGGTTTTGAAAATTTTGTGGTGAATGAGTTCCTGAGAAAATGCAAGAGATGGGTTGAAAGGAGCACAGAGGCTCTGCATTCTTGTTAAGTCTTTAAAAGCATAGGCATTATTTTAAAAGTAGAAATTATATGCTATTAAGATCTTGATCGTACAGATTTGAATGATCTTTGCTGTTGTAAAGGAATATCATTGCTATGACACTAGTAGCTTGGTTACTGAAAATTAAACTAGGAAATGAAGCAATTATGCTGAGAGTTTTAAAAATCTCCTTCATGTAAACATTTATATATAAAAATATATTTAATATGTTTATGTATATTTCATTTTATGGATTTTTATTTATTTATTTATTTATTTATTTAGATAATAGAATTTCCAGTCTGGAATAATTTAATTCTGATTGCCTTTCAATTGGTAATTTAATTGGACTTCAAGGTTCAGATTTCTATTTTTTGGTCATTAAAGCTGTGGTTTGAATAATGTGATTTGACATATCTAAATATTTGAGATTGATACCTCAACTTTTTTCCCTTTAACCCTTAAAATATGTCTGCTTGCTATATTTTATTTAAGTTAATACTAAAATAAGTCTGAAAATACTGTGTAAACTGGGAGAAAGGCAATCCTTCTATTAAAAGCACATTAAGTGATCAGTTTTTGTTTCTGGTTTTGGTAGCTGTCTGGTTAGAAATGAAACGTGTTGCACATTTCTAGTTAAAAATGGTCTAACATAATATTGTCATTTAAATGCTTGAGTTTAAATAGTATTTGCTTATTCTTATGTGCCCCTTACAGAGATATATATTGCATTGCACACCCTCTCTACTTTGGTGATGCTGTAACAGTTACCTAGAGATGTGGTTTATACCTTCTGTAAGCTGTTCTTGCTTGAGGAGAAGATTAAAAAAAAAAAAAAAGGAATAAAAATTAAAAGACTTACATTCATTTTGTCATTCTTTGTTCCTATGGAAGAAACCTTTCTTCTATGAGATGAATTTCAGCTTTTCATATCTCTTGAAAACGAATTTCAGGCACTATGGGAGAACAAAAGAGAGCATTTCTAAGCAGGCAGAGTACTTTAAGCACAGATGAGGAAAACATGACACCCCCCCACAGGTCTGGCTTGCTAGAGGGGTTACTAGTCTGTCATCTCTAGCACTTATCTCAGTACTTCTTCTGAGTGACATAAGAAGACTCAAATTCGGTCCTGTGAGCTACAGATAACTTTTCCTGAGATCAAACCAAGAAAAGAATTTCTATTTTGACTTTAAACATCCACTTGTAAATATAAGACTGTTGTTGTTATTATTGACAAGCACTTCTTTGTACCTATTTCTCTACTCTCTCCAAATTCTATCATAAGCCATTAGCTCTAGACAGCTTAACAGGAGATATTTTTATTTTAACAACTTTGAATACTTGCCTTCTCTTTATGGCAGCTGCTGCTGCTGTTACAATATTTATAACCTTGATTTTAAATAAATAAGCCCTCTATGTTTCTCTAAATCAATGCAGTTAAAAAACCCTTTCACCCAGGGAGTTCTGGATGAATGCCAATTTAGCCTTAAAATAAAAAGGCACTTTCCTGCTGGAGATATGCAAGATCTGGCTGAAATATGAGGATCATTCTGACAGTGGTTCTAGAGTAAATTGGGAGTAATTCAGCTGAAGTCAATTGATATTGGTGAAAATGAGATCAAAATCAGCCCTTGCATATATTAAACAAGCACATATTTTATCAGAAGAATCACAGTATGATACTAGAAATGTGTTGTGAATAATTTTTCAGTAAAGATTTGAACACTGGTAAACATTTCCCTGATAGCTGTCTTAAAAATAAGTCAAAATTTCAAAAGAATGTGTCGTGTATCAGTGGGCAATTAACATGGGATTCTTTCATTATTGCAGCAATTATTTACTTGAATCATGAGGCAAGTGGAACAGCTTGTGACAAAAATGAAAAACATATCCTGTGTGAATTCTCTTATTCAGGAGGGAGGGATATTCCCTCTTTCAAATACATCACTGTTACTGTTATGATTAATCATAGCATGCTTTACAGGAATTCCATCTTTTAATGGTTCTTTGCCTCAGGGAGATGTCAAATGGCCTTCTTTGAAAAGAAATTGGTTTGTGAGTTCTATTGTCTGTTCTTCTTCATTTTTCCATTCAGCAGTCCAGAAAGAAACTTATGCACTTATAGGATTTCCATTGCCATGATAGTAGACTTACGTAATCTGCAACTCACTGCGTTGCCCATTTTGAAAGATCTGTCTTCTTTTGCTTCAGTCACAGAAGTTATATATCCCATATATACATCTTAGCTAGGCATTTTGTGTAATTTAGAATCAGCAGGGAAAAGTATACACTTCCAGGGTACAATTCATCTAATCTTAAAGTAAAACCTGAAGGAGTTCAGATGAATAAAATTGTAAAAGAGCCTGTTTAAAGAATCTACATGATTAGCTGTAAAATATTCTTCAATTACAAATGCTGGTGTTTCATCAGATCATCCTATTTTCAGTACTATCTTTTTCTGATGTGATTTTCAAAAGTGCATGAATGGACAACATTAATACTGAAAAATCTTATTTTTTTCTCAGGATTCTTATCCTTGATGTTGCGTATGGTTTCTGTAAGGATTTATAAATCAGTTTATCTGCCTTGCATCAGAAACAGTAGACTGGAACTATTGTATCTTAATACTTTACCATATTGCAAACTTTTATTGTATATCCACTGCCATGTCTGTAGTAAGTCCTTGAGAAATGAAGCAGAAAAAGATAAACTTCCACTAATATGCCCAACAAAAATAAGTCTACTGTTTTCCTCATTGAACTTTTGCTAGTATAAGAAGCTAAACATTAGGAAGGGATCCATTAGGCTGTTTTCATAGAGACCATGTCATCAGATTTAATCTCATGCTAAAGTACCTCTTAGTTTACAAAGTCATTTTTCATCTCTATTGTTTACCCCCTCTCTTTGTTGACAACTGTTTTTCTCTCTCAGGTTTAGTTCTTCTGAATGAAACAAGCTAAGATTTCTGAGTCCTTTCTAATAAGAAAGACTTCTAACTTTTTTCATTTCTTGTGGTCCTTAAGGTCTTCTAGTTCTTTTGATAAGACAATATTGTCTTTACTAATGATAATTCATAGTTGTGTGGGTCAGGAGCAGATTGTATCAGCCCTTCTCATTTATTTATATCAGGCTCATTATTGAAAATGTTATTTGTGATTAGCAGTGATATTGAATTTTGAGGAAACTTTGCCCAGCCCTGTAACCCCCCTTTCAGAATCATATATTCACTCCTTTAATAAACCTACAGATTCTTCTAGCTTATATTATAGTTAAACAAAAATAATTTCCTATACGGTACTTCATCACATGCTTTACTGAAGTCCAGAAAGATGAGATTTACTCATTTTCCTTTGGTTCTAAAAATGAAATAACATACCATGGTAACCTAATATTATCTATCATTCTTAAAATTTATGGGGCAATTCTTTTTTTTTTTTTTTCAGTTGTCATGATATTATATTTTCCTTTTTAATTCTCTTTAATTCCTTCAAACCAATCCTTATAGATTGGTGGTTAATTGTGCCTGCACTTCTCTCCTCTCAGTTTGGCTGTATGCTTACAATTCAGTCAGGTAGCACTATCTCATACTTTGTACATTTATAAAATTTGTTTATGTTGAATTTGGATTTTTCCTCAGATTTATTATGCCTGTTTATTTCTATCAACACTGTAGTAAATGTCTTCCCAGTAAACAGTAGGTGTCAGAAACAAAGCACACCAGACGTGGACAAAGAACTTTAGGTGATATGCAACACAATTAATATGAAGTTTAAGCAAGTATTTCCAGTAGTTGAAGCGTTACTGCAGATCATGTTTGAGGTAGGCGTTTGTGCAGACAAGTATTGCTTGATCTTATTTAATCAGCCTTGTCAACAAAGAAATCTGTCTTCCAGTTATAAAAACATAAACATTTACTTAGTAAACTAACATAGGCTCCAAAGAATAACCTGTCAATTTATAAACGTTAGGACAAAGGCCTTCAAGAAAAAGAGCACTGTGGAAGGGATAAACAAGACAGCAGTGATCAGGTTACCAAGATGTGTCATTCTCATGTTCTTGAACTACTTAGGTAGAGAAATAAAGTTCCTTTGAAAGTCAAACTACCGAGAAGTTGCAAAATGATTACCTGAGACTGTGAAATGGGTTAATTAACAAACCACAACAACAAAAACAACAATCTCAGCAACTCACAGTGCCTAAGAAAAAGTTTCATATTCAAGGTGTCTGCCAGGTGTTTTTTGCCCTCAGTGGTATTTTTCTCTCCTCAAGAAAGGAACATTTTCCATTTTAATCAGGAGTGCTGGTAATGCTTTATACTTGAGTGAGGGACTAGATGAAACAGACAATGCAATCCATCTTTTCAAACTTTTTTGAAATGTTTGTCATCTCACTTTACACTCTACTGGACCATAAATATTAGTGGAATTTTCAGTTTTCTCTTGTAACTGATTATTTTTCAGTTTAGTTGGCCTGTCTCACTGTCCTACAGGTACGACTTTGGTGCTTTAAAACTATAGAAGTCCATACTGCTGGTGACAAAGTTCTGATGACAAAGATCTTCATATAGTGAAAGTGAATGAAATCCTTGATGCTTCTATAAAGTTCCCTTCTATTTTCATGTCACAGTGAAGAAAAACTGCTTTTTTTTTCTCTACAGAAATTATTCTGAAACACTTCACCATGTGATTTGCAACCACCCAAAAGCCTTGCTAGAGTGGCACTCCACTTCAGATGGAATCAGAGAGATCATAATTAACAGAGCTCAGGAAAAATTAATTACTTCAATGGACTTAATTCTTTAAGAAAATAATAGATCAAGAGTTTCATATAGTAATTAGTTTTAAAGAAATAATTAGTTTTGTAACAGAAGTTTTCCTAATTTGTGTGTGCAGATTAAGATATGAAATTGACAGAGTGTTATGGAAAAGTCAAGACGTGGGATACAGCTTCAGATTCAAACAATAAGTTTAGTTGTCTACAGTGAAGATATGTACAGAGGAGTTAGATGCCTTAATTTCTCTTTATGGTTAATGGAGATGTAGTAGCACAAAATAAAGAGCTGTTGAGACTCACTTCTGTGCATTTGATTTGCTGAATAACTGTATTGTATTTACTGGACTTATAGAATTAACAGGATATCTGTTAATTAAAATGAAAGGTTAGAAAATACATATATCTGTCATTCCCATGTGGTACATACATTGTAGAAATCTAAACTGGGAAGCTTAGTCCTATCTCTCATCTTCTTTGTAACTCTTTGTAATTTTTTAGTTGCAAAAATACAAAAGGAAACATTCATAATCAATTCAGATATCTGACTCCACAGTAGAACCTTAGGGTGGAATGAATCCTACCTTAATTATGGTTCTGTATTAAGTAATCTTAAGTTTTATACCTAAATGAAATGCAAAAAGAAATCCTTCACTCGTTGGAAGTTAAATCTAGTGACTAAATTAAATGACATATAAGTGAAAGACTTTGTATGCAGGCAGGTGAGAAGATGGTGAGAGTAAACAGTTTTGTGGTAAATAAAGAGGAATGTTGACAAGACCTGAGTTGAAAATGTGTAAAAAAGGGAGAAAGCAGAACTATGTATGAACAACTTGGAACAAGTAGAGTCTTGAGCTGAAGAACTTGTTAAGAAGAATTGGTGTGTTATATAGAGAAGCTAAATACTAAAGGAATGACCTGTAGTTCACTAGAGAATTGATCTGTTTCCTTCAGTGCATGCCTGCCTAAATCAGGCTTACCAGTGAAATTCGTTTGGTGTTCTACAGAGACAAAAGACTTGATTTTACAATCAACAAAGGCAGTAGCAAAACTCCAACCTATTTCAAGGGAGAAGTATCTACCTAGTGAAACTATGGAGGCTATGTCTCTGTTATGTCACTGAATATATGGTCCAGGAATAGTTCTGTTTCTCTAAGAAAGTATTCTGACATCTCAGATAAGTCATTGTGCTTTTTAGTGTTTGCTGTTGCTTGCAAATGACCTACTGCCTCTGAAGTTACCATTTAATAAATTAATGCACTCGATACAAGAGTAATAATCTTCTCAAATGTGACTGTTAATTCCCTCATATTTTATAATAGTTCTTCTTCTAAACATGCATTATTGGCACAAGGCCGTATATTACCGGCTGCAGTTTGCAAGGAAAGGCTAGATGTTCTAACGAATTCCCAGTGACTCTTTTCATCATTCTTAGTTCAAATCAGTCCTTCAACCCAAGCACAGGACAAAAGTATTAACAGAAGAATGATTTGTAGGTATTTTGGCAAGATATTTTATAAATGGTAATTAACTTCTGCACTGCAGTTCACGCAAGGAAAGTGGAACAGTGAAAAATTAAAGTGAATTTAATTTGGCAACTGCAATTTCTTATTCACATTTCAAATTTGGTAAATCAGCAATAGTGATTTTTTTGTTTGTTTGTTTAATACAAGGAGGAAAAAAATGATTTCAGGTTGTTAAACTGAGTTGCTTCATACTTTGTTTGATTCCTTAACATGCTCAGAAAGCGCAAAGCTGTTCATATTGTCCTTTATATTCAGGAGATTGAATGGGATAAACATACAACATACATCACCAAGTATGTGCCAAAATATATTACGTTTTGTATTACAGGATGGAAAATAAAAACAGGGAATTCAGAAATAGGAAATTACTGTTTTACATCTCAAATTGGAAAAAATAGAATGTCCATGGAACTTTGAAATATTCACAGCTCTTATTTTATCAAATTTGTCTAAATGATTCTAAGGTGATAAGCAGGTCTTAAATTATGTCTTCTGATATCACACCNTATATTAAATTTTTTTTTATGAAAAAAAAAAAAAAAAAAAAAAAAAAAAAAAAAGGGTCTAAGGAAACAAAATAATAGTTTGTCTTTATATGCTCCTGTCCAAAATGTAAAAATTGCTTTACAAATCAATTGCTTTTAAAGCAAGTGATTTTTTTATTATTGTTATTTGAATAATCAAGCAGTGTACAGGCATAAATGAGAAAAAAAAGAGCCTGTTACGTGTGTATCTATGCATGTTCTGCGTTCATAGCACAAATCCTTCCCTCAGCATCTCTCTAAATACATCTGAGTTCATTTCAAAATTGATTTGCTTTATTTGCATTATCTATATATTTTTTTTCTTAATTTATTATATATTTTGTAATTATTTACTGTCTTAAACTTGTCCAGGTAGCTGGAGACATCAGCCAGGACGATCCTCTGAATGTTTCAGTGGGGATTTTCCATATGTGCACTTTATGCACAAATTTCAGAGAATCTTTTCACTGTGTGCTTAGATTTAAATGCAAGTTAAAGTACTCTATTTTTTAGCATCTTTTGCATGCATAAATATAATACAGTTAAGAAAAAAAAGATGAAGCAAGTGTAAGAGTTTTGGAAAGCTTACTTTGCTGAGATTTTTCATTAAATGGAAAATTATATAAACTTTAAAAACGTCCATTAAATGTGGGTTCATCATTCATGTGAAACATTATTTGATTTCCACTTTAGTATCACAAACTTTTTCTTTTTTTTTCTTTTGGTTTTCCAAGTAAGATTTGAAAGTCTGGAAGTTTAGGTCTTGCCAAGATTTATAATGGGACTGTGTAAGTAACCAAAATTAGCTGGAAAATAGTATGTGCTGATATTGCTTCCATCTTAATGCCTACAGCATGCCTACAGGAAAGCTGGGGAGGGGCTTTTTACAAGGATAGATAATGACAGGACAAGGGGTAATGGTTATAAACTGGAAGAGGGTAGATTTAGACTAGATAGAAGGAGGAAATTCTTCACTGTGAGGGTGGTGAGACACTGGAACAGGTTGCCCACAGAAGTCGTTGATGCCCCCTCCCTGGGAGTATTCAAAGCCAGGCTGGATGAGGCTTTGGGCAACCTGGTCTAGTGGGAGGGGTCCTTGCCCATGGCAGGGGGGTTGGAACAAGATGATCTCTAAGGTCCCTTCCAACCTGAACCATTCTATGATTCTATGATTCTATCTGACTTCAAATTAATCTACCATTTTCTAGAATGCCAATAAAAGCCTGTACTCTATCACATTCATTTTAAACACATAGAGCTAGATGGCTAATTTCTGTTAATGGATTTCCTTTTTATCCGTGGAACTCTTTTATTGATTAACAGAAACTAACACCTCCAGAAAGTGAGTCAGATCTACAGAGAGCTGACTCGCTCTGTGAAAATGTTTCTCTCTACATTGATAACAGTAAAAGGCTAGTATGACTTCATAACTGACTTGGGCACAGCAATTAACTTGCTCATTTCATGAGTGATTCCATTTATTCCAATGACAGAGGAGATGGACTAGATGATCTTCAAAAGTTCTTTCCCCACCAAACCATTCTACAATTCTACAAACATAAAGCACACTATTTATTCCATTCTTGCTGTGAAAATAAAGATAAAGAAATTAGGTAGGTAGATGGATAGAATATATATGTATGTATTAAATGTATAAAAGTAAAAATACTGAAAATAGTATATACAAAAAAAAAACCATAAAAACATAAATATTTGAACATGTAGCACATATTATCACCTATATATTTATGGTGATGAATTGTGTTTTTATTCAGTTCTGGATTGATAAAGGCAATATCTTTACTTGAAGAAAATCACCATGCGTTGTGCCTGTACTCAAGACATAGACATGATAAGTATTTACCGCATGTTGGAAGATCAGAATTTTACTAGAGAATAGTGACTGATTGGGAAAAGCAGCTCTTTAATTTAGACTTCTTTATAAAATCATAAAATTCAAATTAAATACAAGTTCTCTTGTTTTATTTTTCCTGCATTAACTAATGGTCAGATATATTGTAGCTGAATAAAATGTATATAAAACCATACAATAGTGAAGTAAATACTATTCAGCTATCTTGCTGACAATATTTTCAAAGAGTTCTGCAAGCCTTTCTCGTATCAGATACTACCTTTTTAAACATTGAATACTACCTTTATCATATGTTACATAGGGAAATTACTCACCAAAATCTGATCTTATGATAGTTTTTTACTAACAGCAGGTTCATGTTTGTGGCATATTAATAGATCAGAAAATATGACAATGTCAAATGTGTTGCTGTCTCACCCTGTTACCTGTAAATTAATTCGAAAAAATATTTTGATCAAGTACCATAAATATTTAGATGCAGAATAAAAGATATAGTAGATGATTGTGATCATTGGAGGGTTTGTAGATATTTTACTATCACCATCCATCATCACTTTCTGGGAATATATGTGTGTGTGTATATATATATATTTAGGCAGCAAAATAAATAACTACATAAGGAAAAAAGATTCCTGGTGAAAATGAATATTGACCCAAATAATTGAACATTGATTGTGCTTTGGTTTCATTTAGTAATCTGATGAAATTTAGCAAGTTAATTTGAATTCTCAGTGGAATTTTGATTTGTTAGATGGTCCTGCTAAAATTAAATGTATAGCCTTAAAAAAATGCTAATTTTGAGGAAATAGGATTAGATGAGATAACATTCTTCACAGCAGCAGCTTCAGCAGATAAGAAGATGGATAAGTTCCATAGAATCATAAAAGCACGAGATTGGAAAGGACCTACAAGATCATCTAGTCCAACCATCCTCCTATCACCATCCCTACCCACTAAGCTACTAAATCATATCCCTTAGCACCTCATCTAGACACTTCTTGAACTGCGCCAGGGACGGTGACTCCAGCACCTCCCTAGGCAGGCCATTCCAGTGCCTGATCACTCTTTCAGAGAAAAAACTTTTCCTTATATCTAATCTGAATCTCCCCTGGCACAACTTGTGGCCATTCCCTCTTGTCCTGTCAATAGTTATCTGGGAGAAGAGGCCGACCCCCTCCTCACCACAACCTCCCTTCAGGAAGTTGTAGAGTGCAATGAGGTCTCCCCTGAGCCTCCTCTTCTCCAGACTAAACAATCCCAGCTCCCTCAGCTGCTCCCCATAAGACTTCTGCTCTTGACCCTTCACCAGTTTTGTTGCCCTTCTCTGAACACGTTCCAGGGCCTCAATGTCTTTCTTACAGGGTACAGGGGGATGATCACCTCCCTGCTCCTGCTGGCTACGCTATTTCTAATACAGGCCAGGATGCCATTGGCCTTCCTGGACACCTGGGCACACTGTCGGCTCATGTTCAGCCAAGCATCAACCAACACCCCCCAGGTCCTTTTCCTCTACATAGTCTTCAAGCCATTCTGCCCCAAGCCTATAGCTTTGCATGGGATTATTATTATGGGATTAAAGTGCAGGACCCCGGCACTTCACCTTGTTGAACCTCATCCCATTGGCCTCAGCCCAATTATCCAGCCTATCCATATCCATCTGAAGGGCCTCCCTACCCTCAGGCAGATCGACACATCCTCCCAACTTGGTGTCATCTGCAAACTTACTGAAGGTACACTCAATCCCCTTGTCTAGGTCATCAATAAAGATATTAAACAAGATTGGCCCCAATAACGACCTCTGGTGGACACCACTTGTAATGAGACGCCAGCTGGACTTAACTCCATTAACCACTACCCGCTGGGCATGGCCCTCTAGCTGGTTCTTTACCCAGAGAAGAGTGTACCTGTCCAGACCACGGGCTGCCAGTTTCCCCAGGAGAATGCTGTGGGAGACCGTGTCAAAGGCTTTGCTAAAGTCTAGGTAGACTACGTCAACAGCCTTTCCCTCATCTACCAGTCTGGCCACCTGGTCATAGAAGGAGATGAAGTTGGACAAGCACGACCTGCCTTACATGAACCCATGGTGACGGGGCCTGATCTCCTGTTTGCCACGCACATGCCGTGTGATTTCTCTCAAGATGATCTGCTCCGTAACTTTCCCTGGTACCAAGGTCAGGCTGACAGGCCTGTAGTTCCCTGGATCTTCCTTATGGCCATTCTGGTAGATGGGAGTCACATCGGCAAGCCATGCTGAAGGCATGAAACTCAAATTTATAAAGATACACTGTCTGTTCTTTGTGTGCCATGAAGTCTGTCTGAATAACAGTATCCTCCCAGGGGGAGAATCTACTCTCCTGGCTGCCCATGTATTTGGACCATCTCCATTTTCAAATGTCGACTCTTCATCTGTGACCAAAGAATGGAATCTACATGAGAGATGTGTAAAACATTATTCTTTATTTATTTATTAACAAAAATCTTTTGTTTATTTATTTTTTTATTATTATTATTGTGGTGATGGGGAAGATTTTGTTTGGTTGTTTGTTTTAAGAATTCCAATTTGCATTTCTTTTCTTCCTCTCACCAAAGAAAGTTACTGTCTGTTATTGTCTGCACCTTCATTGTGACACTTAAGCTGGGAATAAAATTTGTAGTAGTTTGTGGTTTGTTTGTTTTTTGGTTGGCTGTTTTTAATGACAGAATGTATTAAATAAGAATAAAAAGCCAGATATTATTTTGTATCTTCTAAGAGGTGTGATATGTTGGTCAGTGAAAGCTTATACAGAATACAATTTTATGTTCATATTTGCTGACATATCAATCTTTAAAAACAGAAAGGACCTCTAGGTCATCTAGTGAGGCTACTTTTTTATTACTATTTTTGTTAAGAAAAGGTATAAAGTTTCACCCAGGTAAATGCTGAAAAAAGGGCATCATAGAAATCTGAACAAAGGTAACGTGCCATCTGTGATAAACAGCACAGCTCAGTTTTTATGATCAGTGTGGAGCACTGAACATTTGAGCTGTTCTCAGAGTAGCTCAGCAGTGTTCCAGACCATGATTGTTTTGGAACACCTCCTCTGGCGACTTCGTACACCCTTGATTACATGGACCATGTCTCTGTGATTTCAGTGCTGTGGCTTGTCTGCAGAATGGTCTGAAATGTGATATTTATCTGTTCATCCATCTGTTACTAAAAACTAGACATTGCTAAACAAGCTTGACCCCTAGTATGTTGCAAGCTCTACAGTCTGACCAGCTACACAACTACATCTACCTCTACAGTTAGAAAATGAACTGCATGCTATCTTCTACAGGCAACTGAGAGCTAGAAGTTGCTTAAATCTCTGTGCCTTTTGAAGCAACCAAACTGAGCTATCACTAGGCTATAAAGATGCATTTTCTTACTGTGAAATGTCTGTAAGAGTCAAGTCCCAAATAAATTTAGTATTAAATAATTTCTGTATAAAAGAACTAGAAATAAAACAGTAATGCAATACCATTTCTTTGGTATTTGGTTAACACATTTGTTATTTGGTAAACACATAAGTAAGAAAGTCTAGAAAAACAAATGTTTTAGACTCTGAGTCACAGGGAAACAAATTCAATTTTTTGGAAAGTATCAAATCTAGAAAGTTATTTTAGAAAACAAGGAACTAAAAATTTGTCCAGGCTGCCTGTGCTTCAAAGTGTGGGCTGTATGGTACAGGACTACTTCTTGAATGTGCACACATGAAAATGCATAGATGTGTTTATGCATGTTTGTAAATGTGGAAAAAGTAATTGAGAATGAGCACAGAAAATTAGGGCAGATAAAAATAACATATTGACAACAGCCATTACTGAGGGAGATGCAACTGGTGTTACTAATGATTTTCTAGGAGGAAACAAACAAAAAAATCTGATACAATTCCTTTCATTGTATCTCTTGAAGTGGAGCAACTATTGGTTTCAATAGTTTGTCTTGCAACAAGACAAAAATTTATAATACTTCCTAATAGTAATCATGGTGTTAAGAAACTGCTTTTCTACAGCAGATCGCTAATTTCAGCATACCCTTGGTATGCAACAAATCATAATATCTCTGCAGAAGGGAATACAGAACTGTTTCTCATTTTTCAGAGGAGTTCTTACTAGCAAGACAAGTCGATTTTGTACATCTGTGGGAGAGAAGGATATGAATCTATCATGAAGAAAAGGGAACTGGAGCTGAGTATCTCACATTTCCAGAAATATTTTAACTACAATTATGCTCCACACGATTTCTCAAACAAAAGACAGATGACCTTTCTGTAATCAGCCTATGAATATAAACTAGACAAAGAAAAACAGCCTAATGCGCTGCTATATTGTTCAAAACTACAACCTGTTGCCAACCACATTGAGTAATTCAAGGTGTGAGGGAAAGGGAACATTTACTTTCATAACCTTGATTAGATTAAGCATGAAGCATTTCAGTCATCAGAAGACTGAGGCAATTCTGTGAAAAAGCAGAATTTCAAATACTGGAATAATCTTACATTCTAAAATTGATCTTCCCCTGGAGTCAATGAAGTCATCATGCATAATTTTCGGAATTATACTTTGAATCTTAAACACCTGGGCAGTACCTTACACAGACCATCTCCCCTCACTATCCTGTCCCTTCTGCTATTGTGCACTAGCTAATGTTTCTAGCAGCTTATCTGTGCTAAATAATGCAGATATAGGCCAACCTTACAGTATTTTTTTCAATACAGTGATAACGAAAAAGAAGTTAGGACAAGCAGGAAAAAGTTCAGGGCTTGATCTGCACTTGAGTACAGAGGATGCAACTCTGGGAAGAAGAGAGAGAAGCAATAGCTTGCAATGTGATGGTGACAGTTCTACCAAAAAATGGCAGCAGTGGATACAAGGACATTGGAACAAGGTGATTTGGGGCCATGACATGATTTTAACAACATTGATTCTTCCAGGTGGAATAATAAACCACAAAAATTTTTAGTTGTCACTAAAGAATCTTCCTGTTAATTAACAATATCTAGAAAACAAAACTAGCATAACATGCATGGGACTTTTCAGTCCTGGGTTTTTGTTACCAGACTATAAATTAAGAATAGTTTCTGATTTGTTTCACTGATATTTAAGAGAAAAAAAATGCCAAAAATATCTTTTTTACTATAAACTTACTTCCAGCATTTCTGTTTATTATACATAGTAGTTGCAAAGCCTCCAAGAAACATAATAATGTCATTTCAATTCCAGTAAATGTGGGAAAGGCTGTAAAAAAATGTGGTCTCAGAAAGATATTTACAAAAGTAGCCCATGAAAGCTTTAATTAAAGCTTTCTGTATTTGATCTTAAATAGAGCTGAAAATGTTCTTGCTATTGTTCTTTTCTTTTAAGAAGCAAAATGAAAAGTTAAATAAACAAGATAGTCTGAAACACAGCTGCGGCCATGTTCAAATCCACTGTACTTAATATTAGTTCCCCAGGCAAAGTGTACTATTATTTTATTTCATTTACTTTTTTGAGAACACAATCTCACTGAGTTGAACTTGTTGTCTTAACTCGTTAGCATTGAAGAAATAATTTTCTGGCCTTAAGTAACAGTGTTTTAAAGAAGCAGGTTGAAAAGCAGCTGGTCAACACACCAGAATCTAATTGAAGCAGTAAGTTAATCAATGAAATAACAATTTAGCTTCAAGGTACAATGAAAAGAGATAAAAGACCACACAGAAGTTCTACCAATAGGGTATGGCTAGCTATTTAGTCACATAAATTATTTTCTTTCTTACACCTGTCTGTGTTTGAGGAGGCAAGTCATGCATCTGTTTGACAGCTATTAACAGAATAAAATTACAACAAAAAAGTATTTTTGAGTGAGACCTGATATAAATATTTACAAAGACAATTTAAAGGAGTATCTGTTATGCACTTCTGTGTTTGCTTTCAAAACATTTAACTCCAGAGACAGATGGCTTGTACAGTTTTATCAGCATTTGTGTCATTATATATTCAAGCAGCCAAGACTGATAACCAGCCTCCTGTATTATGGATTATTCAGAGAACAAATACTTTGGAAAAAACATATCAATAAAGTATTTCACTATGGAAAAACTTGATACAGAGAATTCAGCAACATTTTTATGAAAACAGATTAATATAATTATAAAATTAAAGAAGGAAGAACAGGTTTTTAAGTGGTGTCATTGTATGCGGTAATGAAACAACTTTAGAAAACTGAGTAAAAACTACTGTTCATCTGTGGTGGAGGAGAAAGATAATTACTATTAAGTCAACATTATGCTTTCTCAATACAAAGCAGCCAATTCCTCAGTGCAAGCCATGGAAATGGAAGATCTCTCTCCCATCATACTCATCACCATCATTTCATTTTATGCTATTGAATAGCAACCTGAATGAGACTCGTAGAAAAAAATAAACTGTTTATAGCTGAGAACACAAAACAAAATCTGAAGAAAAACATATTATTGAATGTCTCTTTTTTTTGTAGGTGAGGTTCTTTATTTTTTTCTCCAAATCTATTTTTCATCTTCTTCCTGAATCTTACAGTAGGGCATTTGTAAAGTTCCCTAAATTGTCATCATCTCCACTATTAACAATGATAGATACAAAGACATTGTGTTTGTATCTAAGAGCCTTAACTGGAAATCAGGTGTGACAGGCACCACACATGTTATGAATGAAGCTGCCTTGCTCCTGAACCAGTAAGCATAATCATTCTTTGTAGCAGCTCAATAGTAACATTATTACTTTACAAATCTTCATCGATTAAAAACAAATATATTTTGTGGATTTGTTTTTCTCTTGTGATTACTTAAAACAAGTGATTAAATTAATATTTTTAATTATGTAGGAGATGAAGCCTTGGAAGGCATTTTGTAAACTTAAACTTCACAATATTTTAACAAGGCAAGTAAATCTTCCCTGTATTTTAGAGAATGGAATGCATGAACCAGAGTACTTGAAAATATGCACAGTCACTTGAGTAGGAATCCAAACCTGTTCCCAAGTCTGGGCGGGTGTTTTAATCACAGATTTTTATGTGTGGGGTGTGTGCAGACCTGCACCATACCTCACAGCTTTTTGAATAACCATTCAAATACAGCTAAAGGAAGTGTGTGGGGTTGCCCTGGGATTCCTAGCCCTCTCCTAAGAGGAAAGGGCATCACTCTGCCTGCAGCTATCTTTTGTCACCTACACCAATATAAAAATCATAATTTGTCCATTATGGAGGCTCTCATGATCCTCGTTTTAGTCTAAACCTCTGCATAGGGAAGGTTGACTGGAGGAGGACTTGTGCACAATCATTTTTGAGGTCCAAATGGGACAGCAGTACTTTATTAACTCCCCAAAAACAAGAAACTGTTCCTCCTGGTTAGGCAAGTATCTCAGAATTGTCATCCCATTCCTACTCTCTGTTGTTCATGGTATACCTTAATATTTCAGTGCTCTCCAGAAAGTTTACCAACTTAAAGACGGCTAAAACAAAGGGTGTTTAAAATCCATTCTCAGCTTAATAACACCAACAGTCTAGGACTGTTACTAAAGAAAATCACATTAAGTAAATCTTGAAAAAAAGTTTGAAGTGTAGTTTAGAATGCCACATGCATTTTGTCCTAAGTAAAATACGGTTATTAATCATTAATTTTTTAATGGAAATAAATGCCTTATCTCCTGAAATTTATTTAACTAAACAGAAAAAGTAACTTGTCCTTTTCAAAACTATAGTACTGAAGGCTCTCCAGCTTACCTCCTATTTCACTGCAAATTGGAAGTACAGAGGGCATGCACAATATTTCTTGAAAGGTGTAATTCTGTGGTGAAAACTTTTATTTGTGTATTAAAAGTCAAACCTTTCCTCCTTGGTCAGCAATATAGTATTGTATTGTGAAAATGAGCAAGTTAGAAATAGTTCTATCAATTCTCACTTTCTTCCTCTGAGATGGGAAAAAAACCTAATTAACACTAATTAAAATCAAATTTATATTGTCATCAAAATAAATAAATTCTCAAGTTTTAACATATAGATTAACTTTGAAAATATTTTATCAACAAACTGAGTGTTCTTCCTTAATTTGTTATTGCTATTTTTGCACTAAATACTTGCCTCAGTTTGATCATAACTGCATACTAAAGGGTTCAAAGAAGAGCTTTTATAGAAAAGAGCATGTCTTTCTCCCAAGGAATTATCATAGTTCTCATTATAGAATCAAGGTTTTTATTTCTCCTTCAAATCTCTGCTAACTTTCTACTTAACAGATTTTTTTTTTTTCCCCCTAATGGTTCTGGACTAATTACTTCATTTTGCATTGATCTAAATAGAAAGTGGCACTGACACTGTGTCTTAGTTTCTAACTGAAACTTTCTCTCTTAGTGTCTGCTACAAAGCTGTATTTTGGTTCTTGAAAGAAAACAAGGCTGATAACATCCGGCAGCGCTGAACAGAACCAAGCACGTTTATATGTCTCTGCCAGGAGAGTGAAGAGGCTAGGGGGGGCCACAGGGAGCTGGGAGGGGACAAGAATGGGGCAGCTGACCCAAACTGACCAAAGGGATATTCCATACCATATGTCATCACGTAATATAAGGAAGGGAAGTGAGCTGGGAGGGCCCGTTTTGCTTGGGGATTGGCTAAGCATCGGTCGCGGTCGGTGAGCGATTGCTTTGTACAATCACTTGTTTTGTATATAATTATCATTACTGTTATTTTACTCTCTTTTCCTCTTTCTGTTAGTAAATAGTTTTTATCTCAACCCCCGAGTTCTACCTTATTTCCTGATTCTCTCCCCCATCCCAGCTGGGAAGAGGAGGGGAATGAACGAAAGGCTGTGTGGTGTTTCCAGGCCTGCTGGCTCAAACCACAACACCTTGTACATTTTTTTATGTTCCAGTCAACAGTGGTAGGGTATGGTGTTATACAGAAAATGCAGAAGCAACTCTTATTATAGTTTATTGCATTTTGTCACATCAACAGCGTACTGTGGATTCTCTAGATAGAAAGAGATGCTACTCAGAGATAAGAACAGAACAAATTACTTTTGAACATGCAGATATAGATCTGATTGCATTTTCTATGTGTATGTAAAAGCTTTAGGTTTATAATCTATGGAACTGACTACTATAAATTGTTATGTGGCAACTTAAAAAAAAAAATGCTGTGAAAAAATAGCAATTTCCATTAAATTAATTGAGATAATTTGAGTATTCAGAAAGAGACCTGTTGCTATGGGTAATTTATTATACATGCATAGTGTACAAGAGAATGAAATACTCTTCAGCATTGTAACACAGAAATCTTTGTTAAAGTGTTCTCATCATTTTGCATCTCAGTAGTATGATTATGAACACTCACTTTTTTGCTGATACATCACTGACATTTGTCTTGTTTTGTACTACTTTTTAAGATGCTTCCTAACTTCACTATTCATTTCTACCTTCTAAAATTCTTCCTCAAAAATCAATCTATATATTTTTTTCTGTCACTGGGCTGTTTAGTCAAGGAAAAATGTCTTCATAGATCTTCAAATGTCTACAGAATTAGCCAGCTGATTTACTCTGAAGCCAAGGAAAGTCACCTCAAAATTCTTGCTCAAAATTACAACATTTTAGCAATGTATATCTCAGATATTGAAAAATATCTCACAAAGACACATGAAGTGGTTTCTCTGCCTTTTTACTGGCTTGTCCTTCCACATAAATCCAATCTGATTAGATGAGAAAGTTCAGTCATTTAGGAATACAGTAAGACTGAGAGGATTTAATTCGCTGAAGACATGGGTGACCTGTCTGCTAGACTGCAAGATGCCTGCAGCTGGCTAGCTGTGTCCTCAGTGGTGTGTGAAAAATGATGCAAATATTTAATATGCATAGTACATTAGCAGTCTTCATTTCAATCTCTTGTGCTTTCATATTCCTGACTTACAAATAATGATGAGAACAGTTCTTTATGATGAACAACATTTATATAAGCTTCCTTTCTTATTTACACCTTGATTTTTATGGTTTCTGAGATGTGTGCTAATGGCCAGAAGAATTACATGTTTTTTAATCTGTTTTCTGTTGCAGAAAATCCAGAGAAGTTTAACCTCTCTCCTACATTTTGGGAGTATGCATCAGAGCTTTATGAACTGGGTAGATGTGTAGAACTATGTACCAAACTGAGTTTATAAAATAAAAACTTCTTCTAGCTTCTTCTAAAAAACTAAAACTTCTAAAACTTCTTCTAAAAAAAATTCTTCGGAGAATTCCTCTGGGCAAGCCCATTTTCAGATAGTAAAAATGTCTCTTAGATTGCAGTAGGCTGTTAAGTTGCCAAGGCATAACAGGCATAAGGTGAGATGAAAGCAGAACAGAATACATCTAGACTATTGACCTTTACAAGTAGCATAAATTGTCACTCAGAATCTGCAAGGGTGACATATTCACATGCGTAGCTCTGTATTCTCATTAAATGTAACTGAAAAGAGGAGTTAAGTTTATTCGGAGTAGGGCCTGAGACTAGGCCTAAATGAACCATCTTTCCACTTTTAAAAACTATGTATGCATATATGCAGAGCCTCTGTGTCCAGAGAATACATGCCCTACAAAGCAGACACTCCAACACAATTAAATTGTATCCAGGATTTATCGTGAACATAACAGATTTTCTGAAAGAAACACTATATTTTTTTTTCAGAATCATTGTTAATATTCTCATGAGGTATATGTATACATGCAATGTCAGATATCACAATCTAATATTATTTTTTTCCTATCTCCCTCTTTCTTCTTTCTGTTTTTTTTTTTCTCTTTGTTTTTTTCTTCTTCTACAGATGGGCCTCTTGGGCCACGAGGATTAGCTGAAGCTACAGAGATGTGTACTCAAGAATGCCTTGTTCTGGGTCATTCAGATAACTGTTGGATGCCTCCCAGCTTGGGTCCATACCAACAGCCAAAGTCTCCTTTATCTACCTTTGCACCTCAGAAAGAATGGGTTAAGAAGGACAAACTAGTTAATGGACACACATTGACCAGAACCTGGAAAGAAGATAGCAACAGAAACCAGTTCAGTGAACGAAAGCAGTATGGTTCCAGTGAGGGCCATTTCAACACTGGCAATCACATGACTGACATTCCTCTGGCCAACTTGAAGTCTTACAAACAGGCCTCGGGAGCTGTTGAGAGTCCAAAGGAGCACCAGCTATAAGAAATGGTTACTTTGGACCAATGACTTTAGCCTACTTAGACTTGCTAATACTGTGTGTGTCAGAGCTTTACGTACTGGGTAGACCTCTAGAACTATGCTTCACCTAGAAGAGATATGCATATCTTTATGTTAGCACCGTGGAAGGTATGATGTTCTATAACATGAAAGAGAGTTTCTACTAGCTGTGTGGTTTTGTTAAATATACACGATTAAACTCTGCAGTGATCTCTCCGATTTGAAAATGTTATTTTTGCTTTTGTTTTTATGACCCTGGACTGCTGCTATGAACAACAGAAGATGCATATGGAGAGTGAAAGCGAGAAAGATCATCAGATTGCAATGAATGAAAAGAATATCCAGTTAGAAAATTGTGCTTTTGCTGTCATTGATCTATGCTGGGACCATTATACTTGAGATCATATTACAAACAAAATAACTTAAACTGTAAACATTAAACCTATTGTGCTATTAACAATGTTAGTGGACACTTAAAAGTCAATCAGTGTTCAAATAATTGTAAATAGGAACAATTATTACTTACAAATTTTGTGTACTTATAACGTTCACTTGAAAAGATATGGTAGCATATTTATGTGTTTCAGAGTTGCTTTTTACTTTCTTTCATTTGCTTCCTGTTGTTTTGCTTTCATTTTCAGTGATGGTGTTTCTGTGTTAGTAATCTGTCTGACACACAATGTTCCAAGGAACGCAAAACACTTGTGTTAAAAGGGGGGAAAAAAAAAAAGAAAAAGAAAAAAAGATTGATGAGATGGAAGAGAAGGTTGTTGGTAGAAAGGAAGGCAAAAAAAAAATTAAAAAGTTTTTTTCAAATATTACGCTATGAAATTATTTATGTAAGGGCTTAAAAAAATTTGCAACTTTTTTCTTTTTTTTTTTTTTTTTTTTTTTAACTTCCATTCTGTTTCATACATCAGGGAAACTGCAAAACAAAGGAGTATTTAGATTTCTGTTGATGCAGTGGGTGAAGGTGAAAGCTGTTAATTTAGAATCCTTGATCAAGTTAGCTGCAGTCTGGAATTTAATGAGTGGTAGATGACATTGATCACAGCTGGAATATATGGAGGAAATTATAAAGGAACAAAATAAAACAATGATGTTTTTTTCCAATTGGGCAAGTGTGTGTCTATACCTAAGACAGTTTGTAGTGCTGAAACAGCAGCGTTTGTGTGGGTCTTCATCTGCGTTAATGTTGTAGTAGCACAAATGTTTTTAGACCATAGCCAGAGAATATTTAATGTGTTGTGCCTTCATGATGTAACAGAGCATTCTCCAGGTAGGCTAGTTGGGGAAAATAAAGGGTTAAATCTCTAATTATTGCTGTTTAACTGTTTGTTATCATAGTTGGTCAATGCCTGGCAGGTACCAGTACCGTGTCACCTCCGTCAAATCAGCAGGGTGACTACTAATGTTAATAAGATCTAAGTTGCACGCAAAGCAAATCCAAATCCAAACATTCTTAGATTGTTTTTGTTAAAGCATGACAGATAATTTACACAAATAAATAGCATGCAAAAAGAAAAAAAAAAGTCCTTACAGAAAAAAAGCAAAAGTTACTTATGCCACAGTGAAACATCAATCTTAAAATAACAGATAACCTGAAGGTGATTTTATTCTTACCAAAAAGACAAATGTTTTCTCTTCTTTATTCTTTTGTATATAGCAGTTCACATTATTTTCTTCTTCCACAATATAAAAGGCATAAATGGGTTAGGAATGCATTGCTTATTGCAGTACTTACGTCAGTTTGTGAGGGGTGTTTGATGACTTTGACAGAAAATATCTAACCAGTTATCCTTGTTACTGCTTTGCCAGTTCAACATTATTTAGTTATTCAGCTCTTGCAATAAATGTTCTGAATTCCTTATTGTGTTGTGTTAGTTCTTGGTCAGATGCCTAAGGGACTTTATTCCTGTTAATTTCTTTCTTCTTTTTGTTGCTTGTTTGTTCATTTATTTCATTCTGAATTTCCAGTTATTTTTCTAAGCATATCATGGTCCATTTGGTTCATATAGATATGTATTGAATGGAATATACAACAAATGATAGATGCTGAGGGCTATATTCTGTCATTCTTAAGTAGGAGCTTATTTAAAAGAAGTCCATTGAGTAGCATTGTTACTTATCCAGGACAAAGGTGACAGAATCTAGCCCAGATTCGTTAGGTATACTTAAACACATATAATAAACATACTTGCATGAGTCTTTGTAATAATACAGCTGTAGCACATAGAAAAGTTAGCACTTACCACACTTCAGTCTTTCTTTTGAGAGTAGAAAAAAGTCCTTTCAAAACACAACAAATACTTTCTTGCAAGAAAACATGCAAGGTTATATAACCACTTTTGTTGCAGCACAATGGAGGGAAAAAAAAAAGGAAAGAAAGATCAGCAATCTTGGAAAATGAAGTAACAATAAAAAGTAACCTACTTTTGAACATGCTGAGTTTCAAAGCAGAGTTGCACCAAGTTCCATATTAAAAACAGAAATATAATAGTTATTTACAAACCCAAATAGCACCAACTATTTTAAATTATAAGTGCCTTTTTAAACAGACTGCATTTGAAAAAATAAGTCTGTGAAGAACAAGAAGTTCCTTCTTTACAAATAAGAACTCACAATGATGTAACTAATGCTGCAGAAAGAGAATTGTATTCTCTCTCTTCCTTGAATACTTTGTGCTGCCATCAACCTGTGTAGGAGAAGCACAGACAAATAAGATGTAGATTTCTTGCAGGTAAAATTTTTATCATGTCATTTTGTCTTTTTTTCTTATATATATAATTCTAAATTCTTAAAGCCTTCCCAACTTTAAAATACTTATAATATTAAAACAAAAAGAAAAAACAAAACAAAACAAAATAATAATAATAATAATAAAAATCACAAATCAATCAAACTGGAAATAAATAAATACTTCTAGCACTGAGGACTATATCTTAATTCCGTCTGTAAACCAAAAGGATGTTTTCCACAGCGTCTCACAACGTGGAATTGGCCCTAAATCTCTATTTAATAAGTACTCATTCATTTTGCTCTATCAGTAATATTAGTACTGTTGTGAACAACTCACAAAAAATAAAAATGAGAACATTTTTAAAAAAGTAAGTTGAATCTATCAGGATTCAGTGATATTCCAGATAAGAGGCTTTAAAGATAATAATTAAAAAAAAAAATCTCACTGCACAGAATGAGAAGGCAGCTGAACCTTACTTAAGTTTACTATACATCTTTGAAGCTAAATATAACTTAAAATTACTGGTATCCTGGCATGATATAGATGCCTTTCTCAACCCAGTTCTAGCTTTGTTTCTTCAGCTAGGAAGATTGAGTATCATTTATTCATTATTATTTAATATGCATATTTGAAAGAACTACTAAAAAGTTTTTAAAACAAGATTATTTTCAGTATTCCTTTATTTTTATTGTCACTGACCAAAGTCCTTTGTCCAAGCAGAAAATAGAAAGTAGTTATAGACTTAGTTGTTTAGTTCTCCTTAATCTGTGCTAAACTCTCACTAAAGGTATTCAGAATGTCTTTCCCAGGCAACTGTCTTGGAAGACAGAAAGATATATGAAACAGAATTAAGGAAGGCATATATGTCAATTTTAGCAGATATGAAGACAATGATATTCACATTTCTTACCCAGTGTGATGATTACCTTTTAGCTAATTATAAATAGGAATCAATCAGAAAGAATCATTAAGACTTTAACTTATTAGATGAATTTAATAGAGAAATGCAGAAATTTTTTACATAAGAGATGTAGAGAAGAAATAGATATCTGTGTGAGAGGAAAGTACTGCTGTGACAAAACATGGAAAAGAAGTGCATAATAGATAAAAACATTATCTTGGGATGTTTTAAGTTAAAAAAAAAAAAAAAGGAGGCACTAGTAGCTGTTATGAAATAGGACACAGTGAGAACCATGACGCATGACAATAAGTAACGTCATGGGACCTATGAGACTCATGACATGACAAAAGGCATACAGGTAGTGTCTAACAGACTTAGGCAGTAGTAGCTAACCTCAAAAACAGGTTACAAAAGCATTCCCTACGACATGAGAGTACTGCGGTAGTGTCACATCCTGTTCAGACAGAAAAACAGGTAGTCTGTGGTAAGACTGGTTTGCTGTGACCACAAAATATTTACCTGATTCAGATGATAAATCTTTCTTATGGCATGTATTCTTGCCCTAATGTAAGATAAACAGTAACAGTTTTCTAGAGCATGTGCACTCACATATACCAATTCAGACAGTGAACGCAACTGAGTACTAACAACATCATCTCTAAAAGTTCAGTTATTTCTTGTTCAATACACTTAAGCATAATTTGGTTTCAAAATCTTGACTTTATTTAACTGACATGCTTTCAGTCCTTTCTGCTGTGAAGAAAATCTTCAAAATGGAAATCAGTGCAGTGTGTTTTACTCTGTAGAAAACATAATAAAATATCACTCAGAGACGTGAACCAGTTCAATATATCATGGATAGTCAAGCTTCAAGTAAATTAATACTAGATTTTTAACTTTCACTGCCGATCGCCTTATTGAACACATAGAGTGTAACTATTCCATAACCCAGCACCTCCTTTGACTCTTCTTCTTATTCCAAAATATTCTCATTGGTAGATGTAAAATTTGTAAAACTAGAAGTTATCTTTTTTTTTCACACATTATGTGAGTAGATTGATTTATTTTCAGTGTCATTTCTCCTATGTAATATCTTATATAACATAGCTGTTTATATGATAAATTCTTCTGAGATCTCTTGTGAGTTATTTTATATTTTGTTTTCAATCAATTAAGCATTATAAGATCATAACATAAAGGAAGAGATTCTGACTTTTCAGACTTTCATGAACATCTTGTGAAGCAAAATGTCAGGACTCAGCCCATATTTACTAACAAAAATAGCAAATCCTTTAGCATGCAGTGGACTAGAAAATGCTTCAAGAGGCAAGAAGCAAATTTGTAATCCCCAAGTTTAAAAAACACAATGTAGTTTATTCATAAAATGAAATTGATTTTAATAAATGCAGAATTAGAAGCTTTTATTTATTTTTTTCATAACGACACATCACTTCACTGGAGACTAATAGAATATATGCCAATGCGTATCCCTGTCCTGCAAAATACTGTTCAACTCTTTCAAGACAATTAGTGCGCTTAATTTCTCTAAAACATAGCAGCAATCATGCTCTTGTAGGAGAAGCTCAACATTTCGCAAGACTGGGTCCACAGTGAGAATAATATCAGACATGCATGCCATATGTTAAGTTTTGAAGCATGAATGCTTTCTCTAACTGCAACACCTCATGGCTCTACCTACAGCTTTCATTTTACACAGTTAACTAATTGTCCAATAGCAAAAGTGCATTTTTAACTACCAGAAAGGATCTTCATTTCTCATTAGATATTAGAAAAACAAAGAAATTAAAGAAAGAGATGTTCCTTATCTTAAACACTATGATTATTTTTGACCACAGTTATTTTTAAATCAAACTGTTGTGCCTAGGTATTGCAACACATACTAATATTGCATGGCATGTAAATAGATACCTTAATTAATCATAATGATATGATTATATACACACATATATATACAGATTATATATATACTTAAATATTATCAATCACATAATTACTCAGTATTATTTAATGGAATTTTGGGATTATTGATTTTGTTATTTGATGTACTTTAAAATGTATGAAGCAGCATATTCTTAAGACTACCTTCACCAATGCTTTTGATTATTTATTCATTAAATAAAGTGCTTTCTTTTGCTTGTTATAATCCTGTTTGTATAACCATGTGATAATGTTAAAATGGGTAAGTACTGTACGGGAATTATAACTGTTTCTTTTTTTGTCTAAATATATACCTATAACAATATTAATTAGTGATTTGAGTTTTAAGAATGTGTCTTTTTATGTGTTTACTATCTCCTTGCACATAGTCTAAATTTAAAGGAAAACTAAGATAACATTTCCTCATGTAACTCTGAATGCCCTGATGGCTTTTATATGTCAATTTAACTTTATTCACAAATGAAATTAAGATGAAATCTGTACGTTGAATCAGTCCTAAAATAAATGTATAATATAATCCATAGGAATTGCTTACCATAGCAATCAACATCTTTTCTTCTTTTTCTAGGAAAAGCTAAATCAAGCCTCAGATGGGGGAAGGGTAGAATCTGTACTCAAAAGATACTATATAGAATAGTCTGGTACACCAAGGAGTCCACATCCATCTTTGTAGTGTAGAGAGGATCAACTAGAATGTTTGCTTCTTTGATGAACTCAAACATTTCTTATTAATAAAACTGAGAGCAGTTTTTAGTGACTCTTAGTTATACTAAAACCAATGTGAATTTTTAATTCTAAAAGCTAGAATTTCACTAATATTACTTGATGAAAGCCATCCTCTGCTTTCTTTTCATTCAACACAATATTCTATAGATCATCTTCCCTTTCCTTCCCTTCCCTTCCCTTCCCACACCTTCCCACACCTTCCCTTCCCACGCCTTCCCTTCCCACGCCTTCCCTTCCCTTCCCTTCCC
>WBMW01002572.1:0-41923 GCA_013396635.1 Penelope pileata | reverse complement strand
CCTTCCCCAGACACTTCTGCCACCCTTCACACCAACATCCCCCCAAAAAGAGTATAACTTATAAAGATATAGTCTTAATGCCATAAAGTGTTCAATGGATTTCCTTCCATGTGCAGCATTATGCAGAAAGATATGGGTTGTAAAAATGCTTGTGATTTCACCTGATGTTTAAATCAATTCACAATCAGATTAAAGAACTTCAATCATGTGAAAACAAAAATCCACTATCGTGTTAATAGTAAAAACATTTACTTTTTTTCTATTGAAAGTCATTGTTTATATATTGTGTGACAAGTATGTAGGTCACCCTGAAAGTAATGCCTCCTGTTATTTCCATGAAAACTGCAACAGATTCAAAGAGCACAATACTACTATTTGATTGAGCAAATTCTCAGCTACAAAACACTTTTTCAACATAGTCGCTACTATTAGCTATACATTTTCACCAGCAATGAATGATCTGTATGCCACACTCATAAAAATCTGCACCAGCAGAGCTGCCCCACTGTTGCTTTTGCCACTGCGGAAATGCATCCCCCACTGCCTCACTGTGCTCACATCCACTGTTTGGTCTTCATAAATGTTCAGCGAGCATCGATGAATGTAAATGGGTGCAATTTTTTCCACGTGAAGGAATTTAATTACACACCTTTGCTTCATATGTATTTTCACATCAGATGTAATTTTGTCAGACTGCCTCTCTGCTGCCATCTGTCACATGGCAACAAAATTTAAAAGGGTTTTGGCAGGAAGGTTCAAGCTCTACTGCCATACCACCAAAATCTGCCTTTGACATTGTGGGCCAATATAATAAAATAGGAGGCGTTACTCCAGAGCAGCCCTCATATTATAACATCTAAAGTATTGGATAAATAAATTCTTAAAAAAAGATTATTCTTCAGCTTTATAGCTATTACTTTCTATTTTATAATGTAGTTTTATAGTTTGTTTTCTTTTGGGGAAAGTAAGTTTGAATTCTGCCTATGTTTTATGTACTTTCGATTTTTTTAGAACTTTTTTCAGGACTGTTACTTACCACAGGGAATGGCATAGTTCTGTGCTTTTACTGTATGATCCTGTACTTGTAAGACACTTAAGCTGTCTTCAATAAGAAGTTACTTCTACATTATTGATAAAGATCATGCATAATTACTGTCCACCATGTGATGTTAAGCCCCCAGGAGAAAAACAAAAAAGAAAAGGAAATAGACACATAAAGACAATTGTTATATTCACACAGAAAAATAACTCCCACAAACCTGTACTGTGTTATGAAAGCAAAATGTACAAAGGTCTATACATTCAGCCAGAACTACATATGTTGACTGATTCAGCAACACACTGTTGATTTCCTCTTAGGAACCACATTGAATGAAATCATGAAGAGTTATGATTCATGGTGGATCTAAACTTTATTCTAAATGTATTTGTAACATGAAGAGTCTATGAACTGGGAGGGGATACAATTTTAGATAAGTCTCTGGTTCCTTAGTTTTAGGTGCACAGTGGAGCAGCCTTTAAAGTGACCTTAAGGCACCTAAGTTGTAAACAGGTATGTTTGAAGGTTTCCAGAATAAAAACCTTCATTCTCAAATTTAGAAACACTAGCTCTCTGCTTTATGGAGAATCAAAGAACAGAACCTATTCCAAACTTTACAGCTAAAAGCTGTCTCTGGATACTTTGCCATGTCAAATAATTCACCACTAATATGGAAAACATGAAAAAATATCAGCAGAACAATGATGAAAGAGATTGAAGCCAATATGTGCACCTAATGGTTAAAATAAAAAAGGAAAACGAAGAAATTTTGTGGAAGGATGTGGGGAAGGTGTGTTGAAGATTTTTAGGTGATTTTTTGTTTGCAAAACATATGGCTACAGAGAAGTATATTGTTAATACCACATTTTATTTGGATTACCTGCTACGTATGGTTTCATTACCATGTTAAAAGCTAAACACAATAAGCTTACAGGCAATAATTCTACACAAATTTAGTTAATATGTGATTCTTGTATGGGGAGTACAAAGAAATTTAGTTTCTCTGCATTTTTAGAAGATCAAATGCATGATTACTGCTTATAACAAGCTTGCAGTCTTATAACAAGCTTGCAGTCACAGACTAATTCTTTGGTCCTGAACAATTGCATAATCACTAATTCAACTACATTAGCATTGGGAGTAGACATGGATGATTTCAAAAGGGACAGTACTGATTTAATAAGGTCTCAGTCTGTACATTTCTGAAATTACAGAAATTCTGCTTAACACTCACTGATGTCTTGGTGTTTTTGAACCAATACATCAACCAACTGCCAAACAAAAGAAGCATTAAAAACAAAAACAAAACAAACAAAGAAGAAAATTAAATTGCATTTTTCAGAATATGCAGTTACCAAAATATTATTTGCTGACCAGATTCCAATAATCTATCTTGCTTTACTATGGATTGGTTAGTGCTGAATCTGTTGATCATACAAAGCTGCTATTTACACCAGTATTTTTGTATTTTAAATGTTTATGGCCTTGTTTTTATGCTAGAATAAACTTAATAGACCCATGGGCACAGAGAAGCCATTCTGAATTCATTGCCTTCTCCTGCATTTGCCACCTCATTTTTTTGCATGATAGGCAGCGGCTGATCAGATATTGACGTTGTAAATGTGGAATTTTGCCAAAATAAATAGTTGTCAGTTCTGTCTGCAGAGGAATTTGTAGTATTTTTTAACTGTATTATTTTTTTTATTGAAGGTGTCTTTATCCTGCAAAGTTCTCTGTATTAAAAACTCTGTTTGATTTCAGTGGGGGACAGATTATCTCAAGCAGCAGTTTTCATGTCAGCGGTCATTACACCAAGTAAGGCTGAAAGGATATACCAGTCAGAATCATAGAATCCTTAAACTCATATGCCCCCAAGTAATCCTGCTGTGTAACTGACAATTGCTTTACGTAGAAGTTTAAAGGGGAAAAATGATCTTAGAAAGATCAACGTTGTCCAAATTACAGCATGTAGCTGCAGATCTACC
The DNA here is from genome assembly GCA_013396635.1 of Penelope pileata. Classification (NCBI taxonomy): domain Eukaryota; kingdom Metazoa; phylum Chordata; class Aves; order Galliformes; family Cracidae; genus Penelope; species Penelope pileata. The sequence goes on along the minus strand of WBMW01002572.1, from coordinate 38,899 downwards.
AGACAGCACCCAATTGTACATCAGCACTATGTCTTCCTATGGGTGCTAAAATTAATGGGTGACCTCCATCAGTTCTACTTTATTTTTTTTTTTTTTGAGTTTACAAAAGTTGATTCTGCATGTGTTCATAAGTTCTGCTGTCTCCAACAAGCTGCTCCATTGACTTAGAGATATGCTGATTCATTGAGATGTTCATTAGCTATAAACAATGATCTTCTTTTCCTGAAAACAGGACATCCAAGCCTGAATTGCAAGTGAATAGAGAAATCTTTATCCCTTCCTAAGAGATGGAGAATGATGACAGCTAAATCACAACCTTTTGACTACTGTTGCGTATTAGCCAAATTTATATACCTTTATGACACTCTTGCAGAGGACAAACATATTCTGTGCTGGCTTTCACTGGCTGTGTAAGATCCAAGCACTTGATTTAGCTGATACATTTTTGACCAGAGAGCCTTTGTTTTTTTTTCATCTTAATTCCAAAAACTAGACTATATATACGTCCTTTTCTTCCAGTTTCCTGACAGTCATCTTATGAACTCTAAATGCTCAAAATAACAAGGCAATAACAGTGCAATTTAGATACAAATTCTGAATTCATACATACTAATACTAAAACTTGACAAATTTACATATATTTTCTGAAATTCTTTACTGTTTGCAACTGATTCAACTATTCTATTTTATCCTGAAATAGATATCCACTTTTAATATCAATTTTGCCACTAAGCAGAAGTTTAACACAACCATACAGCAAGTGTCTGAGGCCTCAGCTGGTGTGATATATCTACTCCAACACTTGTGAAAATATCGTGTGTAAGCATGAACGATAGGCATTTCCATCAAAGATACAAGTCAGCACAGTCAAACTGAGAAATGGGTGGAGGAGGGACATTACAGCCTGAGATGCTTATAACCAGCCTAGAGCTGTCACAGCGCTGGACTTAAAAAATAAATATTCAACACTCCAGAAGTTCTCTGAAATCAGTCCAGGCAATTACTTTTATCTTTCCCTGCAGCATCCAACGCATCCTCAGTATACTTCCTCCCAAAACCTTTTGAAACAGTTTCTACAGAAGTATCATCCAAACAATCCCTCCTTAAATGCTCTGCACTGTAGGTAGTGTTACTGGCACTGGTTCATGCTCCCACAGTGTCAGATGCTACTACAGTAAGGCAACTGGGAGTAGCACAGCTCATGAAAGAAGTAAATAGAATTTATGAGCAAGTCAGCATTAGTGAAGGCAACGTAATAAGATACTCAGAAGGAAACGGTATATCCACTGCTGACTGATAGAAACTGTCTTCTGCTCAAGAACCACCAGCTTCTTACAGGTAGAGAAAGTGGAGTCTGATAAGGAACATGAAGCCTCTCCCCTTTTGAATGGCTACTTTTCTTTGCATCAGGTCTTTCATTATTTAGCATTTCTTACAGGAATGGGCAGCAAGCCTGCAGAAAAGCAGAAACAACTGTGCAAATAAACAGGGAATAGCATTCAAACAAGTGCATACTTGATGGTGAGATTCTGTATTTTGTTTGTCTCAGAGTGCGATGGAATACTGTGTAGTACAGACTATAATACTTGATATTGTACAACTTCTGAGCAAAGGCCCACATTCTTCAAGGAGAAGGTAAACAGAGAAATTTTGCACATTATAAAGAGCAGTCTGAGTGGTTTGGGAGTTCACACTTGTGTTTGGAATAACATTCTTGTTTTTTGTTTCTTTGTTTTTTGAAATAACTGCATTAATCTTAATGAACAAGAATGAACACCTTCAGAAAGGAATAAAAAGCAATCTCTTATCTATTTCTGCTCTACTGCAACATCTCCTAATATAACCATGATAACATTTTAGCAAATCATAGACCTCCCAATCCTGCAGGATCTCCTCCTCTCTGAATCTTTGTAATCTTTCCGGCAAGAACGTTCTTCTTTCTTCTTTAGATGCTCGTGCAACCCAGATTGTGAATGTTTCAAGTTCTGCAAAGTAAAGTATGCCTCAAAGATGGCTTTAACTTGCTTCAACACCTGCTACACATCAGCCTGACATCAGCGCAGGCAATACTTCCATATTTTGATAGGAAGAAAATGTTTTGCAAAGGTGTCAGTGGCTGCACACTTGTAGGTAATTGTTCAAAGCAGCTGCTTTCATCAAGTCTGGGGGTTTTGAAAGGAGCAAGAAGCCAGGCTAAGATGGGATGAATGTGACTATCTGTAAAGAAAGGAAAAAAGAAGAGAGAAATATGATTTTGTTCTTGCTTTAGCCAAGATCAGGATGGATGTTTTCTGTGATGTCTGAGACCATTATGTGTGAAGAAGTCTTGATAGTACTAGACCTTGCAAATGTTGGTACAGACATCATCACCCCCTGCCCAGAAAGAAAGTGTAAGAATAGAAAAACACCTCTAAAGAAGGAGGAATGTGCAGTCCACTTTTTGGACAGCAGATGGATTTCTGTGTATAGACTGTGCATGAAGTTCTTCCCCAGAATTCTGGGAGGTTGCTTGGTGATCCAGCAATGAAGCCTTCTTCTAGAAGGTGCCAGAGTTGTGCTTAATTCAAGATTTGAAATGAGGTAATACATGCTGGGAGGCTTTTACTTACAGAAATGTTTCTTGACTTGAGCATTGACCCACAAAACTCCTGAGCTGGAGTCTGAGGAGATCAGAACCTCCTGAATACATCAATGTTCCGACAAAAAAAAACACCAACCAGGGTGATGAACACCCTGATATAATTAGGTCATCACTTTTCTAACCACTCCAAATTGTTACTTATGTCCCCTCCCTTGCCCATGGGTAGCACTTTCTCATTTTCTTGCCTTGTCTAACCTTAGAACCTCATACAAGTTCTGTCTAACCAGTCACATTAAACACATGTTCCAAGATTCAACCTGAAATCTTGTATCAGAAATTGTGTACTCAGCAAGACCAGTGAGGTTATCATCCCCCTCTACTCAGCACTGATGAGGCTGCACCTTGAGTACTGTGTTCAGTTTTGAGCCCCTCACTACAAGAAAAACATTGAGGCTCTGGAGCATGTCCAAAGAAGAGGCATGAAGATGGTGAAAGGTCTGGAGCACAAGTCCTATGAGGAGTGCCTGAGCAAACTGGAGCAGTTTAGCCTGGCGAAGACTCTCAAGGGAGACCTTATTTCTCTCTACAGAGGAGATTGTAGTGAGGTGTGAGTCAGCGTCTTCTCTCTGGTTACTAGTGATAGGACAAGCAGTAATGGCCTTAAGTTGCAACAGGGGAGGTTCAGGTTAGATATTATGAAAAACATCTCAGAAAGAGTGATAATGCGTTGGAGAAGGCTGCCCAGGGAAGCAGTAGAGCCACTGTCCCTGGATGTTTTCAAGAAATGTGTAGATGTGGCACTTAAGGACATGGTTTAGTGGGTAAGGTGGTGATGGGTTGATCGTTGGACTAGATAACCTCAGACGTCTTTTTTCAACCTTAATGATTCTATGATACTGTAAATTTTGATTAAAGCCAGCAATTATTTGTAAGCAGTCTCCATCTAGCATATTCAGTGCTTCTTCTATGACAATCAACCCCAGACCCCACACAACCTGTGTTCCCTTCGTTAAGGCACTTGCAATATCACTGCAATTCAAATATCAGGATAGGAATGCATGTTTTAAGACTGAGTAACACCAGAACCCTGGTGTGTCCTCAAAGGCTTCATTTTAGGCACTCTCAATTAGTACTCACAGTGCAGGCAGAACTAAAATAATGGGCATCTGGCTAGAGAAAGCATTTTGTGAATATATCTAGAAATAGGATGTTAATTTCAATGTATATGAGATGGCTGACTTGCAGAGGTAATACAGACAGTGTTGATATTTTTCAAGTCTGGATTTCTAACCAGAGATGCCTTCTGCATATGAATATGCATATTTTTGAGAACGGGAATGTGAATGTCAGGAAGAATAAGTTGTTACAACTCTGATGAGTACTAGAATACCTACAACCCTGCAGGAAATTTAGTTTTAGTGAGATGAATCACACTTATTGTGGCTATTGTGATCATTATTTAGAAAGTAAAATAAGATGGAACTTTTTATTTTTATTTAGTCAAAGATATAACAGCTTCCGTATATGCTGAACAACCTCTGATAATTAATTTCCCAATACATTTAAAAGCCAAAAATAAAATTGAATCAATCAAGCATTTAATTAACTAATAAATATAGTGAAGAGATAATACATATACTTTCTCACATTGGGTCATTTGAACTGAATATTATTAATACGTAATAGAGACAATATTTTATCTGTTAGATTGAAGAATTTTATTGTAAATCCAGAATGCTATTGAGGGCACATGTAAACATATAATTTAGTCCCAGGTATTCAGAGATACGAAAGCTTGATCTCAAATCAACTGAAGGTAATTAAATTTTTTCTATCATTCTTAAGAAATCAAAAATATTTGCATGCATTACTTCATTAAAGTGTTTAACAATGTAATTTGACATTAATTTTATTATAACTTAACTCAGGCTTTGAAATTAATATCTAAACAGTTTGTCTCGCTTCGATTATAATTTGTGCAGACACTTAAGACTGAGTTTCTTATATACTTCAATGAGAGAGAATGTCTACTAGGTGTTTTTTACAGAAAGAATCATTCTTTGAAAACTACCAATTTTTTTGTTGTTGTTGTTCTTACATTGTGCTTCAGGAGTGAAGAGAATACCTTTCATTGTTTTGTTCAGAATGAATGTAGGGACTGGGAAAAAATCAAAAGAATACAAAACAAAGCCAAACTGCATTGCTGAGATGTCCTTTTTTTCCACTGGTTTTATGTGTAGTCCTAAGCGGTGGTGTTGATTTATTTGTAATGTCTCCTCTCTTACTATAGTTATAATATATGTTCTCAGATGAGCAGGATCATTAGTATCAGAAGTGCCTCTGACTTCCCTGGTTGAGATCTGCTTTGTGCCTTCATAGGGTAACCAGATCTAGTCATATTAGTGTTTGCAAACTTCACTCTTTAGCAAAACAAAATGCATAGGCTAGCAGGGAAGAATAGCAGCCTCTCAGCAGGAGACCTCTGTCCTTGACAAGAGGTTAGCAGGACCATGCATGATTCTGCTAGAAAGTTAAAGTTCAGCTGTGTCCCTTCAGCCAGAACTGTCCTGTTAAATCTTGCCCTTTTAGTGATCGACATCGGTTTTTACCGCTTGAGGTTATGTTTCAGTGTATCCTTGAAGTGGTTCATCTGTCTGTCCTGACTGCATTCTCCAAGTCCACAGCTCACAGACTGCTGCAAGATACCAGAGTCTTCTACTCTGGATGTGTGACGAGCCCAGTGCGTGCAGCTGTTCTATGATGAACATGGCTAGAGTCCCTGGAACACAGCTCTGTTCTGAAACTTTCTTACTGAAAATTTTATCCTGCCATCTGATGCACAATATGGTTCACAGATGGTGCAGATGACATTTGTCTAGGAGTCATATATGTCATCACCAGCCCATGTCTTCAAACCATTCAGCAAATTGGATAACTGTGTTGCTTTGTAGACTCTGAATGTGATTTACCATTTAAGATCGAGCTGATGTTTGACCTCAGAGTAACCTCCATCTTGAACCTCATGGTGCAGTAAAAAAGTTCTGTTTTTCCTGGGCTTTTTAGAAGCTAAAATATTAATAGTAGAATGAAGGGAAAGAGAAAAGTATTGCTTTCTTCTAAGGGTTATTTTTCTCTTAGCCTGGCTTCCAATGTTTAAAATAGGAATTATTCCCCTTGCCAATTCATGTCTGCTATGAATTTGTGTACTAAGTACATGTCTGTACTTAGCACGTACAGAGCATTTGTGTTGCTTATCTGTTGCTATAAATCAGCAAATGCCTCATGTAAGGGCCAGACTTTTATCACAGCAGGTAGTTACATGTCTTGTAAATTTGAGTGTACAGATAAAACAAGTAGGCTGACATTGACAGAGGACATATGCTCAAGTGCTAAGTATAATTAAGGTTATAGGACGTATCTGACATATCATTCAGGACAACGAAAAAAACGGGAAAATTAAAAAAAATATTGCTCTCTCAACAGATTTAACATCTTTGCTTTTTCTATGGAAAAAAACTTATGTGTTAACAGGAATGCTCCATCTCAGTGGCTGCCTTCCATTCATTCCCTTGCCTCAGAAAGGGTAACCAGCAAAAGACAGAGAACAGGTGAGGTAGAGTCCAAAACCTTTGTTGCCTTCTCACTGTTCTGTCTTCACTTTTGCAGATATGGTAGCTCCTCTGCTAGCCAGATGGATAAAACAGTTACAAGACACTACGAGAAGCGTAACTTCTGTTAGAAACTAAGACACTTCTGCAGTGAGCCTCATTTCTGTCGTGATTTNTGAGAAACAGGTCCTATGGCGACAGGTCCTATGTTCCATGTAAAGAAGCCTGGAAGCTCTGCCCCTGGCCTTTCTATATCCCATTGGAATGAAAAGTTAAATATTATTTCCTTTCTTGTCAATAGTCAAGGACATAAAAGAGCAGAAAACCCTCTTTTAAAAAAATATTCCTTAGTTTTAATTTTGATGGAATCTATTTCACTTATTTTATCAATTTTTATGGAAGAGAGTAGAAGAGAGCTCCCAACTTCAAATTAGGCTGCGTAAATTCATTAATGGTATAGACAACAGATTTTCCTCCAAGTTTATTACAAATTACATAATGCTAGGGTTTTAAATTTGATGGAAACTTGATTTTATGAAAAATTTCTTCTGGGTGGCTGTGTTGTCATCTTCTGAACTGATACTAATTTTTCGGATTATAAGCTATACCATAGTGGGTGATCAGAGTTCACCGGTGTTTTAGATGATGGCACTGTTAAATTACATGCTTCTGACACAGTACTTTTTCTTTTACATTGTTTTCTATTTCAATTTAAGGTTTCTTTCTTTTATTTTTCTATTTTCTAAATTACAAAATAGACTTGCTTTCAGTAAGCTTCTAATATGTTTAGCCTCCTTGACTATGGTTAATTTAGAACCCACAAGTATATACAAGTAGTTCATCTATAATTATTCCTTATGAAGAATGTTACTTCTAATGTACCTAGCTTTTTTTCACTGAATCTCCTTCTCTTTTGTCTACATTTATTAGCTGCCATTGAATCTCTTGTCTTTCTCAGTCTTTTCTAATGAAGAAGGCAAATAACTCAATGCATTTTATAAGACTGGCAAAACTAGTATATGGGGTCACATAGGTCATAGGTTCCTGCTGTTTACTACGGTTGGCCAGTTCCTTTGTAAGCCAATACATTGCTTCCACTTCTTTCATTGAAGTTGACAATTTGCACGTGTTCCTCAGACTTGGACATCAGATTGTTTACCATTTAGTCCAGAGAATTAAAGAATGCCAGTGCTAATAATATCCAGTGTAAGATTATTTCTGTCTGACAATGGAACATTTTTTTTCCACTGTGAGTGAAAAAGATCTCTTATTTTCTAAATGCCATGTTGCTCACAGTAGTCTTTAATCCTTATCTCATTACAAATCTTCTTAAAGGTTTCATAAAAAGTCCCTCACAAAATGATGCCTTGAAACCCTGAAGGAAATCTAAGCACTAGTTTGTCTTTATTATTTTGTTGGCATGACTGGAAACATTTGCCTCACTTTGTACTCTCCACAAAATTTAAGGTGAGTTGATAGAGCAAAAAAGGAAACAGAGAGTTTTGTCAAACATGAAATAAATCATTAATTGCTTACTACAGCAAAGACCACGTTGGCTTTCAGACTTTTTCCCCTTTGGAAAAGAGTGACTGCAAAAACAAAACTTAATTCTATTCCCTGTCTCCTATTCTCCATTAAATGTTGCTATTTATACAGTGGTGAGTCAGTTTCTCATAAGTAGTGAACAGAAATGTAAATAACTTTTCCCTTCTTTTCCCTTCCGTTCTCCTAGGACCAGCAGTGAGTGAAAGGATTTCGAAATACAACTATTTCAAATGGATCAAAAGCCTTCCTGTAAGTATGCAATAAGTTGTTTTTTCTCCCTAAGGATTCATTAATTTTAAAATTCTTTGTATATACTTGTTTGTTTCTACTTAAAAAAAATTGCCTTTACTTATAGTTTCATATTTAATATATTTTACAGATAACTGACTTCTTGAGAGGACTTTCTTGAAGATGAACTTTTCTTCCCTTCATAAAAGTTTGACTTGAAGATTTTCAGAGAAGGCAGATTCTATGTACATTTAAAGAACTCTTGAGGCAGAGACAATTCAAATGAGAAAAATTCTAAATGTCTCATTGACTCATTTTGCCAATTCTCTTATTGCCTCAAGATGATAAAAAATCCTGGCTCATTTGAGTTTCATTTTTAAAGCAGTTTTTAAAAGTCTGATGATATCTGATGATGTACTGTCATGCATGGTGCTTCTAGAGGTTTAATGATGTGACTTGTATCTTTCTGGGTGGGAGTGCTACATGTACATTTATCAACAATTTAGGTAATCTTATAAAGCATTATATTTTCCTGTTTGCTTAATATTTCCAACTAACTGAAAGTTCCTCTAGGGCTTTTGTCACGTAGTTTTTTAATCTTCATCCTACTGGGAAAGCATTTCCAAATAGTATCTTGTTTATTTTGTCAATAATTTTGTTATTGTTGTTTTCTTTAAGTGATGCTTTTTTTTTTTTTAACGCTTTCACCTCTGAGAAGCCTTTTGCTTTGATTATAAACATCTGCTCTTTTGAAGAGAATTATATTCACACAAACAAAAGCAGTATAACTGGAAAGCTAAACATCAATGTGTTTTTATTATGATGTAAACAGATTGCTTATTTTTGAGAGAAAAATTAGAGGAATCTTGCATTACACAAATAAAAGGCAAATTTTTACTTGGATGACTATTTCTTGCTCTGAATGGTAAGAAATGCATAATTACTGTAGATTTTTAATGTAAAAATAATGTAATTTAGGAAATGAAATTGCTGTAATAGGCCGCTCACAGTTCAAGAAAGGCATGAAACTTATTTCCTTTATATCACATTGCTAGAGTGATGGGAAAACGTTCATACTTATTCCTGTCTCTACTGATTGATCCAACAACTTACCAGAACCTACCTAGGCCAGTTCTTCAAGGTGATATTACAGAAATATATTCGTCTACAGCGTCCAAAAGAATCCAACAACTCCTGAATCATGAAGGTGCAAATTCTCCTTTTATTACCTGTGTAATCTTCTGTAGCTACCTACGCAGCATGGTAGCAATGTGTCATAATAATAGAAATGTACTACTTGATTTTTTGCCATCTTAGGCAAGTTTAGGGTACAAAACCAGAAGTCATCAAAAATGGCAATTTCAAGTTGGAATAATATGCATTAGCACTGTCATTTGAATGAAAAATGCAATTTTTAAGCAAATTTATCAATCATTCCCATTTATTCTGCCTTGGTTCACATGTAAAAAGTGAACTACATAGACTAGACACAAATCAAATGAAAGTTAACTTCTATAGAAGTATCTAGAACACTCTGGGCTTTAGTGGATATTCAGTCAAAAAATCAGATTTAGTCAATAAAACCATTACATGGTTTGAATTTGAAGGGACTTTAAAGATAATCTAGTTCCAAGCCTCCTGCCATGGACAGAGATACCTACCACCAGACCTGGTTGCCCAAAGCCCCTTGCAGCCTGGCCTTGAATACTTCCAAGGATGTGGTATTCACAGCATCTCTAGGCAACTTGTTACAGTGCCTCACCATTCTCAGAGTAAAAAAAATTCTTTCTAATGTCTAGTTTAACTCCATCATCTCATATTTTAAAAAAAATCCCCATGTCCTGTCACTACACTCCCTGACTCCCTGACTCTTTAGTCCCTCCTCTTTTAAGCGTTGGAAGTCTGCCGTGAGGTCTCCCTGGAGACTTCTCCAGGCTAAGCAACTCTAGCATGTCTTTATAGGAGAAGTGCTCCAGCACACATTCAAAGTACTAATACAGCCTTCATAAAAAGTAAACTAAAGCTTATGCCTTCTTTGCTTACTCATTTAGTGTATGTTATGAGGCAACTCTAGGCCTAGTTGTATCAGTTTACCATTCCAGTAGTCTTTCATAAACTGCTACCAAATCTTAAAGTTGTTCTTTGGCAGACTAATTTATCAGCAAAATAGAATGTTCTTTATTATTTCCAAATATTTTAAATATTATAAAACAAAAACAGTCAAAAAACCATAAGGTCTAGACTTTCCCAAGGTTTTAATGTGATAGCATTGTGACTTCTATGTTTGGATTTCAGATTGAAATCTACAGCCCTGAACTTGGAGATTTTGAAAGAAGATCCAGAGCAGCTATATGTATGTGGTGGGTTGGCCCTGTACAGCAGCCAGACTTCCACTCAGGTGCTTGATCACTACCCACCCGTCTGAGTGGGACAGAAAGCAAATTGGAAGAAGTGACAAAGCTTGTGTGTCAAGGTAACAACAGAGAGATCACTAACAGGTGCTTTCAGGGATAGAACAGAATTGCAATTAGCATAATTACTGATTCAGATATTGGGGGGGGGAAGAAAAGAAACATTAAAACAGAAACTGCACCTTTCCTAGGCTTGATGTCATTCCGAACTCTTCCACCTTGTTATTGCCACAAGTGACACAGTTCCCTCAGTGAGGCAACAAATGGCATATGGGAATGAGGGGCTGCAACCACACAGGTGATTCTCTCTACCACTCATCTCTCCTCATACTCTTTCTCTGTTTCAGTGTGGATCGTCCATGGAGTATCTGCTCCACCATGGAGCACCTCCTCCTCTGACCCTGGAGCTCCCTCTGCTATTTCTCATTCTTTTTGTTCTCTCCTCCTCTGCCTGTGTGGCATTTTGCTCTTCCTTAAAAACATTTTCCCAAGGTGCCACCATCTTTGCTGCTGGACCCAGCCATGTCTTGTGGTGGAGCCAGTGGAGCCAGCTTAAATCAGCTGCATCCACCATGGAGCAGCCCTGGCCTTTCCTCACAGAGGAGCTCTGCAGGCTCCTGCTGCAAACACCTGGGTACCTGTACATACTGCAGTGTGGGAACATGTCACTACGGGCATCAAGAAAGAGGAGACACTTGGAGGAGAACCATGACCTATATGCCTCTCTTTCAGAAACACATTTCACTCTCTTTTCTAACCTTCCTCTTTGGCAGGAAGGGAGTTAAAACTAAAGAATGTGTTCTTTCTTACATTTCTGAAAGAGAGGGAGGCTAGACTGGGTACATTTCTCTCTCCTTGCTGTTCCTCTTATTAAGATATATAGACTTCTTTGAGATGCCAGATGCCAGCTGAAGTATGAAACGAACTACAGCTCTATATTATAACATTTAATGCACTTTTTGAGTGAGAGTGTGTCCTTGGTTTCTCTCTCATTTTCCAGATGTTGAAAATATTGCAGCAGTCCTATATATGAGCCAGGATCTAAGCCCTACAATTCAGGATATAGATGAAGGACATAGGTTTTAGGTTTGATTCCTTTCTAAGTGGTTTATAACAGAGGATTAATACTTGCTAATTCAAACATGTACTCTTTATTACACTAAAACAAGCGTCAAAATACTAAGAACTCTAATTCCTGTTCTACTAAGAACCCTACAAATGCCTAAGCTCTACAAATGTTAGCAGACTTTTCCAACTCCCTGTACTGTCTGCAATCACAACTCCTATCTAAAAATTCCTCTGCTAAAAAATGAAAGGAAAGTGGAGCTGCCAGGCAGTTAAGTCAAAATGCTCAGCCATTTAGAAGGACTCTTGAGGCCTCTATCAGGGTTGTTTCCTGTCTGTCTGCATCCACTGTCTTCTACAGAAGTCATTGTGTTAGAAAAAAACGTGAGCTACAATGGTAAGCGATTTGTGTCTCTTTCACTGGAACATAAAACCAGCTCTCCATTATGTTTTTGTTCAGTTTCTCACCAAGACAAGCATTCATACTTTGACAGGAGACAAGAGCACACTTCTATGTAGTATCTGTATTGGTTGACGTTTACATACTGGCATGCCTTCATCATTAAGTGTTATTCAGTATCTGTGTTTTATATAGCTCCTAAGGTATGATATAGTTTGGTTGCCTCAGGTTTTGTGGGTTTTTCTTTTTTTGTTTTTCCTGATGTGCTATTTTCTTGGAACAAAAAATGTTTTTTCCCTTGGGCTGATTAGAAAGTATTGTTGGTAAATGGTGTTTGTGACCTGAATTGACACACCCTGTAGGAAATTATTGGGATAGACTTACTGAGAGGGACACACGGTCTGCAGGGCAAACAGTTCAGTGTATCACTGATACTTCAGTGTATCACACTGAAGTAACTTAATGGGACTGTAGGGTGAACCAGAAAATCTCATTTTCCCCCCTTCTGAAATTTCTTGTAAAAATTCTGTAACAGAAAGCTGTGACATAGCAATGCAGAACAGGGAGCTTAGAACATCATTTTTTAATAGGAAACTTTTAACTTCATACAAAACAGCTACATGGTTTTCATTGTTAGGCTGAAAGCAGTGTCAGCACTCCTACATTGTGGTAACTCTGACTGTAACTTTGTTGGGAAAAGAAACTATAGGACTTCTTGTGGCAGCAATCATGCAGAGAGGCTCTGCAGGCAAACTTCTGGACTTACTCCAGTCATTACACATTTGGAAAGAGCCTTACACAAAGGTGTTTTGTGCGTGAATAGTCTGGAGGAATAGGTTTCTGGACCAACTGGTGTGTAGCTAATTTTAAAAAGTCAGTTTACCATAACAATTATTTTATGGACTGTAGAGCAGATCTCATTAAAGTGAGGAGTGAATCATAAATTAAAGGAGAACCAAACACATTCATGTCTAATACTTCCTCTTCTTAACAGGAACACTACAAATGGTAATGAGGACACTATCTATCTTTGTGAGGGACGATCACAAGTATGTTAAAAATAAAAAAAAGTACTGTATTCCTATGCACAGAATTTTTATATTTCCTCTGTACATTTTTCCCAAGATACTACATAGCATCTTTTTCTCTACTCAAAGGTCCCTGAATTTTCATCCTAATTATTCTGTTAGATTATTTCCTTGTTATCACATTACTTTCTCTTTTTTTATAAAAATGCTTTTATTTTTTTTTTAAAGTTACCCGTAGTTTTGCCTCTGATGGAGCATTTTATTATTGTTACTATTGATTCTCTTATCTACTTGATAGCTTTTGTTTGCTTGTTTATTCTCCTGTAACTCTCAAAATATCTGGGCTCATCTAGTTGTATGTAAGGAGTAAATGTGTATATAAGTTGGTATGTTTACAAGCTCTATAACCTAACTGGATAAAAAGACAATAAAGAAATAACTCCATGTCAGAGACATTTCTTAGCAACAAATCTGATTTCTTTTCTCCAGAAAGCTCATAAAATGGATCTGGTGTCCAGAGATGCTACAACAATATGGGCTTAGTCTTAAAAATGAAGTGTGCACTGTAATAACACAATAAGTCACCATATGGAAAGACCAAAGATCACATGCATCTACTTCAATTTGGTCAATAACTGAATCATTAAGCTGTTAATGTAATATATTTCCAAATATTTTAATATATTTCTGATGTTGATTATTTAAAATACTAGAGAAATGACTTATCTCTTTGTTTTCAAGTGCTAAATACATTTAATTAACAGATTTTTTTTTAAAAGTCCATTTCTGTATAGCTATTGCATATGAAAGCCAGATATCTTTCTAGCCCTTTGCTACACTTTTTTTTTTTTCTTTTTTTTTTCCTTTTGACGGCAGCTGTATTCAAGAACGAGAGCAGGAGTCAGTGGGAAAAATCCCAGTGAAGTCATATTTAGATCTGAGCTGAGTACTTTTGAAAATCTCTCCCACTATCAAGGAAATTCTCAAAAACAACATCACAGGGGTGCCTATAAATCCTTTGCTTTCCAGAGGAGAAAATGCATCTCATCCTTTTTCATAATGGTAATAATAGCTATTTCTTTCATACGTCTTTTATTAATCAGTCTTAGATCTCTATACAGGGGGGACTGATGTCATAATTTGCACTTTATTGATGAGAGATGGAGGTAAAGGAAATGACTAGTTAATCCAAGCATTTGTGCAGGTTTTCAACACTGATCTATGGCTCAAATGATTTAACAAAAGAGTGATATTTAACCAAGAGAAAAACAGTTTGGGGAAATAATCATGAAACATACTTGAAATGAGGTAAAACAATTTCTTGGATTAGTGTCAATTAAGCAAATTCTGTAATTGTAGTAAAATTAACACTGCAGTTTTCCTGAGTTCAGACTGCACCCCCAGTAACACTCCTCCTCCCTACCCTAGCTGCTACTGGGCCTTGTAATAGTGAGTGAAGTGAGTAGTTCTGACTCCACGTACACTAGTGTGATAACTACAACAAAAAGGTTGAAATGAACAAACTTGCTAGCTTTCACTTGATTGCATATCATATGTTTGCTGTGCTTTGGGTTTGTTCATGTTTAAGAATAAGAAAAATCCATAATCAGAAAAGAAAATACTGTTTAACTTCATATTAAAGAGCATAATAGTTTTCATTGTTAGCTTGAGAACAATGTTAGCATTACTCTATTGTAGTGACTCTGCATATAACTCTGTGAGAAAGGAAATTGTAAGACCACCCTTTTAATGCTTTTGATGTCAGTGTTTTTTTTTCTTGTCTGCAGTGTATTTGTATCACCGCTTGCAGGGACTAGTACATTATCCTAGATGTATAAAAGTATTATAGTAGTATCTGGGACAAAATCTATGGCAATGAAGATCAGAATGAAATAAACACTGGGTTTGAACTTCAAGTACCCACATTCAGGTTTCCGTGTGCTTGTTGTTCGAAGTGCTGGAGCTTCCATTATTGTCAGTGGAACCTAGAAAGAAATTCAGCTTGAGGCTTGATTGAATTACCTACAAATATATGCTTGTCACAAATTTGAGACTTCCTAAGGCAATCAAAACATCTGCTTGAGTTTGCACATATGGTATGGGGCTTACAGATGCCTTGAACTCCTCTGAAATGGCAGTAGATGCTAGATTCTTACACCAACTCAAATAGCCATAGATAGAAATATGTAGGCAGTTGAAGTGATGATTACTGAGTGTTAATAGGATCTTATACTTCTTATACATAGACATATAGATACTTGCACTAAGATTTCTTCAGTAAAAACTGAATTTAGTCTCCTATAGAAGATAATTACACGTGTTTGCAGTAACCAAATTGATGGAGAAAGTCAAGTAGTAAGCCATATTTAACTTTTTTCTTTACAGGAAAAGGGAAGGGAAGGGATAAATCTAGCAAATCTAATCTAACAAGCTCACCTAATAATAATGCAGACTAGAATTCACATGGGAATTGAGCCACTCAGCTATCATAGAATTCATTTCAGTTATCAAGACATCAGCAGATAATGCCATTCTAGTTGCCTTACACTGCCTACCATGACTTCCAATGCCAACACCAGAGTATCAGTGTACCGTGATTGATATGCTATACTTGTCATTCCCATTGCGATACCTTAGATAACCTAGATTATTCTGTGTTAAAGCAAGTGAATCAGAGCCTTAATGTGAGATGTGAAGAGAAATGAGTAACATTACTGGCTGAGTTTCTGGAGAAATCGTGCTAGAACCAGCAGGACAGAAAAGGGAGCCTGTAGCAATAATCAAAAGCATTCACCTTTCTAGGAGCTGTTATAAAGATAGTTAAGATGAAATAATATACAGAGGATCAGAATGTCCGGGGGAAATCTGCCTGACCAAATGACAACATGCAAACTTCAACAAGGTGATTATTTAACGGTATGTAAATGAAATCCCATTTTATGCCACATATATTATTCAACATTTTTAAACAAGCAAAGACAAAAACATCCATAAACAAATGTTTGGAATGAGTAGAATGCTTTGCTGTAGAATTAATCTAATTTATCCTTATATCTTATATAGCTGTAGCTGTATCAGAGCTGGTATCTTAAATTGTATTTTATTGTTAATGAAGACACTTTCACAGCTAGTAAGCCAGACTCTTTTAGACATCTAAATTAAGAAGAGATGAATATTTTTTTAGAACTTTTTTTCTCCGCTGAGTAAAAAGACAACTCTCCTCTGCTTACTTTTGTGAGGAATAGCAGGTCTCAGACAATGCTATAATTAGATATTCTTCTTACTGTAGTTTTCATTTGTACAGTTCTTTAAAAACTATCTGTTTTATCTTTTCAATATGCAAGAAAGAATTCTTGAAAAGCTCATGACAGTACAAGTTTAATTAACATGAGCATCCTGAGTGTTCCTAGATGTGTATATTTATTCTTAGATGTGATTGCATCAATGAAAATATATGTAAGAATCTGAATGAATGACAGCTGAACAAACTTCAGACTGAATTGTTGTATATTCCTTTTCCTTTAAAGAAGGGAAAAGCTTATAATCCATGTGGTAAAGAGTGAACTGGTTACATATCTTACTGTAGCATGCCTGTTGATCATTCATTTATTTAAACCACAAGAAGCAAATGAAGCTGAACTTCCTTTCTCAGTGTCAATTGTATTTGTTGACCTCTAACAGGGGCAGAAGTACTGCTGCGTGATGCTGTCACTTCCTTCACAGTTGTAACTTGGCACTATGACTATTGTCTCTTCAGCAGGGAATCCTTGATTTGATGGAAGATCAGAAGGCACTGCCTGAGCCTGGCGTATTTATAAGCTAACATATGTTTCTGTAATACTCAGCCTTGATTGTCCAGGGCAATAGAATGAAAATAAGTCTTGTGCATGCCTACATATATAGGTTTGGTAATTTATTTTTTTTTTTAAGCATACTTTTATTTAAAGTTCATCTTGATTCATTTCTCCTGTTCTGTAAAAATCTTTTTCATATTTGAATTAAATACTTCAGTATTTTTGTTAATACTTTTTTATTGTTGTTAATATAGCAAAATTCTGTGCTTTGCAGACTGACTTGCTAAGCCACAAAATAAGTGTGAAAGGACAATATGCTACATTTTTACTTGTCTTTAACATTTCAGAATGTAATTTTCAGAAGTACAAACTAATTAAAGAATTATATTTAGTTTCTGTACCAGCATTTTGTAAGAGCACATATTTACAATTGTCTTTCAATTTCAGAGAATCACAGAACCATAGGGATTGGAAGGTACCTTTGGAGATCATCTAGTCCAAGCCCCATGCTAAAGCAGGTTCCCTGAGGTGGGTTGAACAAGAAAGCATCCAGATGGGTTTTGAATATCTTCAGAGAAGGAGACTCTACAACGTCTCTGGACAGGTTATCCCAGTGCTCTAAATTCTCTTTTATTGTATCTTCTACGATATTTGTGCAGTATCCATTGTAGCCCTGGGTACTACCATTGTATACAACAAGACGAAACACCTTCCATGACAATCTAAATAGGATAGGCACTATTTATTTTTAATAATGGATGTTTTTAATAATGAATGTTTGAAGTCAGTTTAGGGGCAAAATTGAAAGAATAAATCCTTCATAGTAGCTTTTTCCCTTGTGTCAGAAATCACAAGGGTACTTGCTAGATGTGATTTCATGATGAAAATACTATATTAGGGAAGACTATATCACAGTATTTCTGTATTGTTATCACATTCCTTATTGAAAGTTCATTAAAATGTCCAGAAAATCATGATTCATAAATGATGTACTACTACAGACGTCTTCAACTTTGCATCAAATTGCATTGGCTGAAATATTATAGTAAGCAGTAAGCTGTAGGATAATTACCTACCAGTTTTCACTTTTGGTATGAAAAAGGAAGGCTTGTTAAAAATGTATGCTATATTTTATACTGTAGAATTGCTTTTTGCATATTATCATTTCCGAATCCAAACTGCCAAAGATCCATCCATCGGCCTCTTTGAGCTGACTGACATTTTTTGTTTGTTTCTCATTTATAAATAGAAAAGAGTGACAAATACACTTCTACATAATCAAATAAATACTGAAATGTGATCCATTTCAGCCATACAGCTCAGGAAAGCAACTGCAAGCTTTTCCTTACTTCACTGCTATGCCTTATTGCTGAAATAAAACACTTCAGGGAGGTATTAAATATGCATGCTATTCTTTTTTCTAATTTTAGTGTGAGAATTACCCTCAGAACTGTGTTTATACAGTATGCAGAATATAGAAGATCTGTGGCAGAGTTAAGAAACCCATGAGGAGGTATCAAAGTTGATGCATCTTACTTCAAATTAAATCTCAGTATCAGCAGGGTGTTTTATCTTTTATAGAAGCAAGGAGATGGGCTGAGAAATGTGCTAGTTACCTTGTACATAGTTGTCAGTTTTACCCTTTACTTTCTAAAACTGGAAAGACCACTTAAACTGTTCATGATAAGCTCTGAAATGTTATTTGCTGTCAGTTGTTTTGATGGTTCTGTGAATTTTCTTGCTTTTATTTCAGAAGTCATGACTTGCAATAATTTAAGTATCTGCATCATCATCAACAAGAAAATATATCTAACATAACTTCATTTTGTGAGTTTTTAATCTTTTGTTTTGGAACTGTAAGGCTGAATCTGGAGTCCAATTCTGCAAACACACATTTCACTGGGACACGGTATTTTTTTTCCATTTTATGTATTTTTATAAACAGTCATTCAAATTCCTTTTCCAAATGATGTATTCACCCTTCTTTTGATGCTAGAAGTTAAGACTAAATTTTTCTTATAGAAATAAAATCTTAAAATGGTACTTTATTAGTAATTTTATTTAGGAAGGCATGTAAGCACCTGCTTCAAATTGATTACTTAATTTGATTTCCATCAAAATCAGTGGGAGGTAAGCAACTCCTTAAAGTGAAGAGTATTAATGCACTCAGAAATAATGTCTACAAGTATATATTTGAAGGAATGAAATATCCATTTGCTCATTCACAGACACTACAATACTGTGTTCAATTTGGAGCTAGTGAACTCCTTGAAATACAAAGCTAACAGCTCATTAAGGATGTTTGGGTTTTGAATTCAATGATCCCCAGTGCTCCCTTCCAACCCCTGTGATTCTGTGATTTAACTAGATTGTAGAATACCAACGATCAAGCTTTTGTTTCTAGTCAAGTGTAATCATGAGAAAATAGGTATTTCATTGGTTATTTAAGTGCACTGAATCAGAACCACGGAATCAGAATCACAGAATTGTAGGGACTGGAAGGGACCTCAAGAGATCATCGAGTCCAACCCCCCTGCCAAAGCAGGTTCCCTACAGCAGGTTGCACAGGTAGGCGTCCAGACTGATCTTGAATATCTCCAGGGAAGGAGACTCCACAACCTCCCTGGGCAGCCTATTCCAGTGCTCCATCACTTGCGCCGTAAAGAAATTCTTCCACATATCGGTGCGGAACTTCCTATGCTCTAGTTTGTAGCCATTGCCCCTTGTCCTGTCCCCACAGACCACTGAAGTCCATTTGCCTCCCACACTTCAGATATTTGTAGACATTAATAAGATTCCCTCTCAGCCTTCTTTTCTCAAGGCTGATCATTTCCTTTTTGCAATATTATGACAAGAGATAATTACTTGCACTGCAGAGTGAATCTAAGTTACATATCGGGGCTCAGGGTTTTGATAAAACCTGGATATATAGAAGCTAAAGTATCTAACACTCTTCTCCCAAGGGGCTCAGTGTGAGCTGTACATGACCAACACCTAAAAAAAACCAAAGTGACTAGAGCAATGGAGTTATTAGAGTGATTTAGGGTATTTCCTGTTTGTATATCGACATACAGTCTTTCACAAGTCAAGATTACACCACAAGTCAAGATACACACCTAAAAATAAAAGTCCGTTATCCAAAACGACAGCAAATCCATTTGAAAAAACAATCATTTTCTATATATCTATGTCACTTTATGGTGTATCAAGTAAAAGCACGTAAAGTTTGGATATATGAGATAGAGTCAATATGAAACAGCTTAATCAAATATGGCAGCATCGTACAACAGCATTAGTAATAGAAATAAAACATATTTTTTACATATCTGCCACTATCAATCCAATGATGGACACAGGATTCCTTGTGTCTTATATGTTCTGCAGTATCTGTTTAGTCTGTACCCCTGCTGGTCTCAATTATTTTCCAGGTTCTGCCTCTCTTCAGTTCTGTTTAGTCTCTTCTGCTGGGATTCCCAGGTTTTGGCAAACATTCTGGAACTGTCTTTATCAATCTGTTATCTTTTCTTTTGGTGTAACTCAACTGTTGCTGCTCCAGATCTTCTCATATGTTATTTCACATTACCATCCAATCCCTTGATATTGTTCCTTAAATATTCTTATTAATAAATTACTTTTTCTTTGTGAAGAAACTCGTTTCTTTATTTTCTTTCATGATCAAAATAATACCGTCTTGATTGGTAGATACAAATAAGCCTGAAAGAACGTGTATGTGTATATAAATATTTTTTCTTCAGGAGACAAACAAACTTAAAACCTTATTTTTTCTTCCTGAAAGGAATATGAACATCTGGAGGTGTGAGAAAAACCCTTTTTTGGAATTAATCATTTGGATAATAGATAGACTACTTCTATCTTTTGAATTATATGTAGGGGTGGCAAAAGGAAGACAGTGATCTAAGGTCCTTTTCATAAACTGACTGGTTACTTTTACTTTCAACGAGAAATACATTTTTTGAGCACCTCAAAAGTCAAAGTATTACTATTACAGTAGTGCTCCTGTCACCTGTAGTGATTTTCTCCCTCTTTATGTATTTTTTTAATTAACTTTTAAAACGTACAGAATGCATGACTTCATTTTTCTGAAACTTGTTGAGGTTTATCAATGAAAGATATAGGTGTTAGAAAACATCGAGTATGATTCAGGAGTTGCTGTTTTTAAGTCTAAAATTAATCCCTCTCTTTTTGTAAGCAAATATATTTTTTTTCAGGAGATAATGTTCTTAATACTTTTATTTGACCAATGTCTCATTGTGAAGTCTTTGTCCACTGATTTTTAAACTATCTCACAGTTATTTGAAACATACAGTGATAATGTTCAGGTTTGCATACACTTATTTATGAGAAGTAACAGAAGTGGTCAGGGGACTAAGCTGACTGACTTAAGATAAGCAGAGATTAAAACAATGGAAGCGTTCACAGATTTACTAAGAAACAGCAGAAGATGCTCCATGGTAATGCCCTGACTATCCCTCAAAGATGTACGTACCAAAGACAGAAAAAATGCATATGTAGTAGGAAAACAAAACAAAAAAAAAATGAAATTAAAGCAGCCAAAGGTAGAGTGAAGAATACAAATTTCCTAGCATAAGATGTGATCTATTTGACCTTAATTGTTATGGGAAAAATGCTCTATTAGAGGGACTAGTAAAGTCAAACCAGAGAAAGCATAAATACATGGAATAACTCTGCCAGATAAGATAGGCAGAAAAGAAAAAAAATATTTAAAAACAAAACACTTTCAATCTCTTAATTTCATGATATAGATGCTAGAGATGGAGAAGGAATGAAGTAGAAGTGTATGTTAAGGCTGAATCAAGTAAGAAATATACTGTGCTTGGATTGTCTTGAGATTACAAGACAAGATTGTTCATGTCATGACATTCAACATACAGAAGTCCCCATTAACTAGAATTTAGTCACATATAACACTCCTTAATGCCACATAGTGACTCAGCCTGCCTTCTTTCCAGAATTGTTTTACCCCGAAATTTGTTAGTTGCTTTTCTTCTTAGCCTGAAAGCTCACTTGCCAATGACAGTTAATTTGTCATGCCTGCTCAGAAGTGCCCGTTTGAAGAAACAGGTACTTCACGTCATGTCAGAGGTTGGATGTGACTCATATGCATGATCTAAGTGCATGGAGAAACCCCAAAACATAAATGTGATTTGCCCCTGTCAAGTTTGTGCATAAACATTATGTCTCATTTGATAGCTGTGATGTAGTTTGAGCATAAAGTAAGAATTTGTAAGCTTGGTTTTTTGACCGTCAGACTGAAAGACTTTGAACTTGTATCTCCTAGGACACTGCTGTGACAATCAATCTGGAGTATCTTCATTAGGAGAGCCTACAATTTTTGAGGGTAGGTCACTGTGCAGCCAGAAGAAAGTGTAATGAAGTTAGGAAGATCGCAGGCTAATCTTATGTAATCTCATATGTAGGGATGGAACTAAGTGTAGAGAGATTATAAGAATGATGGCAAGCTCCGATGTTATTTCCAACTTTTTTTTCTTTTTTATGTTTTATAAAGAAATATCAATACTTTGTTATCATATCCTCTGAAAGTGGTGAGAAATCTGATTGAGCTACATGAATATGCTGCATTTGCCTATATCCTACCAGTTCTTATCCAGAAATTCAAGTCTGAATATCTTCACTGCCTCTGTAGGGAATTTGATCACTCGTTTTCTTTCAGGCACCTAAAATTTTGCTACAGTGCTGTTTAAATTATTTATCTAAAATAGAATGTTTGTGTTCTACATACAGTAGTACATCATAAATTGTAGGAACTGAGGAATATAAACATGCACGAATATTGATTTAGTACATATGTAATCATTGAGCTAAAAGTTTATCAATACAAGACGATCTACGAAAAAATTTGAAGAAATATCTAGATCTGGCTAATATTTATATGTTATAGGTAGTATATCACATATAAAATTTGCTTACATCAAAAAGCAAATAAATTCACCTTTCTGAAACATGGAAGAAGAGTCTGTGTTAAAAAATAAATAAATAAAAGGACTCTACAACTGAAAAGAATAGAAAATATAGAATAACTAATGTAGTAGAGAACGAGAATAGAAAAATACAAAAAGAAAGTCTCCTATTTAACCACAGTCTTTTGCATTTTTTTTTTTTTTACTTTTTTTGTACTTTTTTTTTCCCTAATGAATTATTATCTGAAATATATGAAAGGACAGTTTTTATGCTTTCTCTCCTAGATCCTTTATTTCAATCTATTCAGCTATTTGTAATCTCATTCTGATCCTTCTTGATCAGAAAAGATTATGATAACTTCTGGCTCAATTATAATAACGTATCATATGAAACAGCATTGTGTTGCAACAGAGAAGGTTTAGATTAGGAAGAATTTCTTCATAGAACAGGTGGTTAGACACTGGAACTGACAGCCCAAGAGGTAGTGGAGTCACCAAAACTGGAGATATTTAAGAGACATATAAATGTGGCTCTTAGGGCCATGGTTGAGTGATGGACTTGGTAATGATACATTGATGATTGTACTTGATAATCTAAAGGATCTTTTCCAAACTAAATACTTCTATGAATCTTTGATATCGGCTTCAGGGAAATACTAGTAAAATGTAATTTTTAGGGAAGGACACATTCTACTTGGCTCACATTTGAAAATATCCATATGCATATACAGAGGATAGTCTTAGGGAAAAAGAGAGTTCATATTTCTCGTAAGTGAGAGATAACAAAATTCTTTGGACCATTTAAAAAGTAGGTTATGGAAACAATTATCTCACTCTAGTTAGTATTCGGCAAATTTTGTCTTTTCCTGAAGTTCAAGGATTGCGAGTTTGGAATCTGTAGAATCACTTGGTTATCTGTTGAATTCCTACTACATATTTTGCTCTTGAAGTCTTTTAGCTGCACTGGACACTCACTTCTGGGATTTACTATAGCTTCTTGCAGCAAGGTGCAAAACTGCCTTACTAGTAATACTTCCATTTCCTGTTTTGTAAAATAGAAATTTAAACTACGTAAGAAAATAAATTAATGTGAAATTGATTTGGTTCTGATCAACATAACCCTATAAGAAAATCTTCTCTGTAGGTTACTGCTATGTATTACTAAGAGTTTCTCTAGATGTTGTTTCTTAGTCTTCAAATTTTTATTACTTCTAGCACCAGCAGTGGACTGGTAGCTCAGTGTGCGTTTTTTTTATTTATTTTATTTTATTGTATTTTATTTTATTTTATTTTATTTTATTTTATTTCTTTCATAAAATATCACTCAGGAAAAGGGTCGGTAATGAATTCCCATGAATAAAATGTGTCTGCTTTGGTCAAGCACTTCCACAGCTAGTATTTCAGTTAAAACACAACAGTGTCTCACTTCACAGATTCTAATCCCAAACTAGAATTGTATACAAAAAGTGACTAGGCTTACCAAAAAATTCTTAGTTACATGTGCATATATGCATATTTCCCATGTTCTTATTTTTGCTCTCTTTCTGGCCTAGCAGAACAGAAGACAGAGGCCAGAGTCAAAGATTTCTGAAGTACATGGGCATAAATATGTAAGTCAAGAGACCAGAATGGAAAGAGAAAGTGAGAAGTCTTCCTATATGGCTTTTCTATATGATAAAACTTGGTTGTTTCAAATATTTGCTAATGGAAGATCACTTAAAAAAAAAAGTCCTTTTTATGTACTGTCTCTGAAACATGAACTCCTGTGACCAGAAGTCCTTTCTCTTGTAACAAT
Source organism: Penelope pileata (assembly GCA_013396635.1). NCBI lineage: Eukaryota > Metazoa > Chordata > Aves > Galliformes > Cracidae > Penelope > Penelope pileata. Next base: position 14,484 of record WBMW01002572.1, on the reverse strand, counting down.
ATTTGTCTAAGTGAAATCACACTATGAATAGGTATTAAATACAATATTAATAACAAATACTCCAAGTAGAAAGGGTGATGCTGTTTAGATGGGAAAAAAAAATCACTGACATGGTATTCTCTTTATTCTTTGCTCTTACATAGTAGACCTTACTCTGTAGCTCATAGAACATCACTCCTCTGAACTGGATTGCATCTTATCCCTGAATTCTTTTTCATATGTCTGTCGTATTAGGCAAGGTGTCAGAAGTTTCTCAGCAGGATGAATTATTTATAAAAATACCTAACCTATTTTTGAAAACAGAGATGAATTCCTTGAGGTCAGAATGACAGAACTAAATGGAATTATGTAGTTATGTATTAATAGTGAATATTGATTATTTGAGACATGAAATGTTGAACAATACTTTTGAAAATTATTTCCTCATTTACATGCTATATCTATATGTAGACCCTTTTAATTTAGCATTCATTACCTTATTGCTATAATTGCATAAAAGCTTGTAGGAAATCTGGAAGGTCATCCATCCCATTCATAGAATCATAGAATCATAGAAACACTAGGTTGGAAAGGACCTACAAGATCATCTAGTCCAACCGTCCTCCTATCACCATCCCTACCCACTAAGCTACTAAATCATGTCCCTTAGCACTTCGTCTAGACGCTTCTTGAACAGCGGCAGGGACGGTGACTCCACCACCTCCTTAGGCAGGCCATTCCAGTGCCTGACCACTCTTTCAGAGAAAAAGTTTTTCCTCATTGACACAGTTTTGACTGGCCCCAAGCTGATGATTATTTTGTAGGTTCTGTTTAAATCTCTCATTTTCAAGAAAGCCATGTATGCCTACAGATAATATTTAATGTTTGTTATTTCTGGATGAATGAACTTAATTATCTCTAAAAATGATTTCTTCAACAGATGTCTACTTCTCCTTCCTTTGACTAAGTATTCTCTGCATTTGCAAAACTTTTTTCTGAGTCCTTGTGTTCCTTCTCTTCTTGTATCTCATAGATTTCTCCTCCGGCGCAAAGCTCTCTCTCAAAACAAAAAGTATGCAGCTGCCTAAAGTACACCATAAAAGCTCTGCAAACATTCCTCAGTGCATGTTTGAACATATCCATGAGATCTGTTCAGACAGCATAAAAGAAAAAAAAAGAAAAAAAGAAAAGGCATAAAACCATATAATTTTAGTAAATTATTATTGTGTTTCTAAAGCACTGGATAGAATCTGGCACGTATAATTATAGCAGCAGCATCTTATATTTTAAAATTACATTATTTCATAGTATCTCTTTAACAAGTATATCCATGAGCCTGGTGACTAAGAAAAAGAAGTACCCTTTTCATCTAAATTGTCGATCAAAACATTTCTCCAAACTAATACATTTATAACGTTATATTCAAAGTCTTGTTATAGGCAAAATTGTATACTTCATGTATGGATTATTAATCTAATCAAAATCTTAGCTATCCAACCCAAGTACAGCAAAGGTTTATTAAGTTCACAAAATAACAATCTTAAACTTGTTATATATTAAATCTTTTATCTACTTCTTTTCTCTGGTGTTATACTCACTCTTCCACTGTCCTGAGTCCGAAGGTTGACACTTCTTCAGGTGGAGAGAGGTGGTAGCTATCACAGCTGGAGGCATCCAGAGCTGTAGCTACAAATTAATGCTAATAGGAAATTGACGTCACTGGTTCCAAAGTGCTATGGTCTGCTTACTGTCATCCTTATATCTTTTCTTACTGTTGTCTACCTCCTACCCAGAAGACTGACAGTTGCCCAGAAGAATCTGCTAGCTTCAGATGACAGAAAACACTACTGTTTTGAATGCAGTGACCACCTCACAGATAGAACAAGCTCAGAAAAACCCTGACAGTCTGCAAGGATCATACAAATACAAAGCCTATGGCATTCTATTGGTAATGATTAACAGTATATTTACTGAGTCACAATCAGATCTCCATTTCCTTCCCACTTTTTGTCCTTCTCTCCTTCCCCCTCTACCTCTCCAGCTCTTTCTACTGTTCTGTCTCCCTCTCTCTTCCCTCTTTATTCCTCTTTCCTTTTCCAGATATCTGCTTTTCCTTTATGATTCTTTCTCCTCCTCTCTTCTTCCTTCCCCTTCTTTCTCCTTCTTTGTACTTCTTTCTACTTCTCCTTTTCCCTTTTTACTCCTCTTCTTCCTCCTCATCCCTGCTGATTCTCTGTTGTGGAGTAGGAATTTATCTTGATGTGCAATCTTTCTGTAAGTTGTGCTTATAGAGAGCACTTCTATTATCTCATCTCTCCTAATTCTCCTAATTATCTTTGAAATCACTACCATTCTATTAAATATGGTTGAAATCAAACTTTCTAGCTTAAGAACTCATTGAAGAGGGACAAACAGATTACATAGATTATACAAACTGCATTATAATTTGATAAGCCTCAGTATCCTAGAGATCCATCAAAAGAAAAAAAAAATCTCAGATACTGTGCCCTTTAACAAATGCTAAGAAAATACTGATATATTTACAGCTTGTATAGCTCTTACATTAAACACTTAATTACACTTTGTTAAAAATACTGTTGAAAGTTTAAATTTTGAAAGTTTACTTTTAAATGAAAGTGTCTATAAGGGATATGTAGTTTTAATTACTTTATTTTTTATATGTCATTATGTCTCACCACAAATGATTATCTCTGAAAGTCCTTATCATAGAAATAGCATAATCCTAAATCTACCAGTCTTTGTAATATCTTTAACCAAAATAATAGATGAAATCATAATGAATAACATTACTGAACACAGCATGCCACCTTTTACAACCACATTGTTTTACATTATACTTTGTGGCTATTTGTAGTCGTTTTAATCATGTTTACCATTCTTATGCTTTCTGTGGCTAATCCCTCAACATTGAAATCTTATGCTTCTTCACTCTCTGAGAAACTGTGGTGACTTTTCATCTGATATATTATATAGTAGCTCCAGATAAAAGGACAATATTGCATTTATACTCCCTTATAGCTTCTATCTTCTGTAGAAAGTCTGGAACTGCTTCATGGAGATCTCTGCAGGACGATTTCAGTCTCCTCTTTGAAGAATTTCAAAGATGTTTTTCTTTGAATAGGAATTTTCACTATTTCTGTGACCCTTTCACCATGAGAGCAAGGTGCCACAGTTACACATAACAGGAGACACTATAATTTGCTTACATATGAGGCACTATATTGCTTCTATTGAGGTTAATCCTTCTGTATTTTCCAATAACACTTAAAGTATTTGACTGAAGCATTCCTTGTTTCTTTTTATCCAGTTCTTCCAAATTAGTTTTCCAGTTCAGCATTAGTCTGAAATAGATATTAAAGTACCCATTCAATACAGAAAATCAAAATTCACGTTTTTCATTTGTGCCAGATTTTTATTTGGTAATGCAGATTATAACTACTTTTCTCCAAATATGTAGAACTACTAAATGATAGGTAAATTAATACCTGATTTGACAGATTCTTAAGACTAAGCCTCCATGTCCTGTGCATCAAACTGAACCTACTTTCATTAGCAAGGTCTTTAAACATAGTATTGATGAAATGACTGACAATTTCATTTACATTTACAAAGGAAATTGCATCACAATAAATAGAATATTTCCATTACTAATAAAAGGCAATCAAGTTTGTACTGACTTTACAGTCCCCAAGATGCTCAGAACTTGGCTGATCTAGTCTTGGCTGAACTAGTTTTAACTTGTTACAACAATTCCCTAGTGCTTAAGTAATCCCTGGCTCCCTTTCCCTTAGCAGTATAGGCATAGTTTATTGATCAGGCTACAAAGAGCTAAGATCTATCTGACATATATGAAAAATAATAGCTGAACTTCTGGTAGGCTAAGAACAGTGAGTGGAGCAAGCTAAGGTACTGTTCAGCTCAGAGTCAAGGAAGTAACATTCTGACTTGTTAGACGAGAAGAATGGTAAAGGCAAATTGGGGCAATGGGATGTAATCAGTCTGGAATAAGAGCAGAACAGATATAAAATAAGAGGGAAAAGAGTCAACTACAGATTTGAAATAGGACCCCCAGGTTTGCTAGTCCTGTAGTGTTTTCTATTCAATTTTCAATTTTCTATTCAATTTTCTATTTATAGAAAATACTAGGTCATAATTTTTATATTAAAAAAAGGATTGTTTTTTTAAGTACTCTTCTTTTTAATTCTTTTGATACGGTGTGCGGTAATTAAGTGGTATGTGATGTATTTGTTCATCTACAGATTTTATGAACTTTATAGAACTTCGGTGACAGTGACATCAAACTTGGTCAAATCTGGCTTGGAAATAAGTGCATATAATTTTCCTTTGTAGAGCATGCTTTCCTGAACATTTATCTACTTCCTGGAGATGGGAGTACTCAGTTCCAATGCAAGTGGGCTTAGCACATATCATTGTTAATGATTGTCTGTTAATCATTGATTCAACTCTTTATTTGCCAAAAGAAAATCAAAATACAGATAGATCTGATAGAAAAGTGAAGCAGAAGCTGACATTTGCATTTGTTTCTTATAAAAGTCTGCTTTAAAGTTTATAATCTTTACTTTTACAGAAAATGTCATTAATAGAGTGAGGTAGAACCTTTGAAGTCCAATGCATTCTGTTAAATGCTACTTTAAAATTTTTAATACACGATTTTGTATACATCAGCATACCAAAATGATAAAACAGACCAATCATATAGACAAGAGGAATTGAATGACTTATATTTCTGAAAGGATTTATATTTCTCATGAGAAAGAAATTTCTTGGTGTTAAACATTCATTAAGACTAAGACCGCAACATTTATTCAAAGGCTATTTTATTACTGAAAAACATTATTGATGATCTACTCTAATTAAGAACTAGTAAAACAGAGTTAGAAGATTCTTCAGAGTTAAAAGATTCTTCAAAGATAAAAGACTCTTCAGAGTCTTAGTCTTCAGGGAATTATATTTAATCTAAAATACATACAGGCCATTCTCCATTATAGTTGCGAATTGAAGCATTTTTCTGCAATCTCTTTCGTGGTTTCTTTTTCTGTATCTCAGCGTCTGCTACAGAGTGTCATGGAAATCTTCCTCTTACAGTTTTAAATAGATTACTTATTTTCCAGATATCATTTTAAAAGAGCTTTTCTTGTCTGGCAAAGCTAAAAAAAAACATTTTGAACAAATGTGTCAATTATCAGAGAGTGCTGACAGTAACACGCAAAATAGTGTAGTGAAAAACTCTTTCACTCTTACTTGTTCCTTACTGAGATGATTAACAAGAACTCATCAACGGACCTTCTCGCATTATGTTATGAAAATGTTGCTCAAGTACAATATGTTGAAGATTTAATAATACTTTATAATAGAGAAAAAGATGTATGAAAATTTAATTGCATAAGCTCTTATTTTACTGAATGACACCATGCTACATTGCAAGGGTTTTGTGACACGGTTACCAAGTGTGTGTGCTTTAAAATGAGAGTATTCTATTATGATTTTTCTGAAGGGATTGAAATCTGTTTCGTAGATATGACCAAAATATCATTGCCAGATGGTGCATACTTTACTACAGCCAGTGTCATTACTACATTCTTATTTAAAAGCTCTGGGAATTTTAAACAAATGCAGTTACAAAACACAACCAAGCTGAAGTCAGGAATGTCAAAAATGGGTCAATAAGATGTCAGAATCCAGTTTTTGTTTAAATGAGAGCTTGGATTCAAGGCCAGATCAAGGACAGAATTTAGATGTGCCAACGTTTTGGAAACTGCTGTCAGATCAGCTTAACCACAGTGTCTGGAATCATAAAAAAATATAAATAAAAAATATATATAAAAAAAATTGTTGTCCAGAAGCTAAATAGAGACTCCAGCCAACTTGAGACTAATCCCAAATCATAAATCCATGGAAAAGTTTTTTCAAATTTTTTTAGATGTTTGATTTCAAAATGGGTGTGTAGATTTCAAGTCACAAAGTGCCTCTTAGTACTGTACTAGAGTGACCAACAATTTTTTGGGAATACTAGTGGTTCAATCTTACCCTCTAAACTGTAGTCATCAAACTAGATTTTCCTTCTATCATCAGAAATTCCAAACATCCTAGGTGAGTACAAGGTAGCTAAATCACATTAGATTACTTTAGTTTACATTACATTTAGATTACATTAGAATACTTACTTAGTCACTCTAGATTACTTTTTCTTGAGGAAATAGCAATTTGGAGGATGCCTCAATCCCAGCCTTTTGACAGCGATTTCCATTGAATGGCCTAGCATGGAAAAATAACTGGAAGATATAAGACACCATTCTTAACTCCTAAAGATGACATATTGTGAAAAATCATAAATTAGATTTCACACAGCTCTAATCCAAACAACCTATGAATTACCAAACATCTAGGCAATTTCAGTGTGGAGAAACATATGATTATAATAATAAACTCATTGCAATGCGAGGAAAATGAGAAGTAGGTAGTCTGTGGGAGGTAAAATGAATCATAGAATACTTGGTGTTACTAGAGTATTTTGTATGTACATAGCCAATACCTATAAGTGCCAATACACATTTTATGATATGCAGCTCTGTTTCTGTTTACAGAGTACCAGTTCCCTTCTCAAAATTCTCTTGATATTTTGCACTTCAACTGTATTTTTACAATCAAAGCAGTCTTGGCAAATTCCAGCATATTTCCAACAACAGTCTGTACATACACTCATAGTACCCAAAATGGCTTTCTTTGCCACTGTAATAATATCTCAAATGCATAATAAGTGAATGCATTCTAAGGTGATTATTGTAGAATTGGATGACTTTGGTGAATTAAACATAATAGGCATTGACATCATCCATATTAACCGTTCCTTTGAAGTAGTTTCTTTGTAAAATGTCGATTCAGATGAAGAATAATATCTTTTGTTCATGAAAGCTAGTGAAAGCAATGCTACATTTGCCAGAAGAGTGTATATATAACAAAATCAATTATGAAAAAGTTATGTGAATTCATAGTAGCTATTTTACTAACACTGAAATTGATTTGCACTCATTTTCTTCAAACTATGAAACCCATTCTAACATTAAGCCACAAAGCTTTCCAGATGCCCATATTAACTCTTTAGTTGATACTGAATTCTTAAATCCACCACTGAGCTATCTCTATGACTAGTCTCTATCTGAAATTGTTCATGATTAACCAAGTTGCTATCTATCATACCTGTATTCATAATTGTCAAATGTGAGGCACGCTCATCGTCTTTACACAAACCAGAGGGTTTTAATTGCCATCAGACATTGGAGTAATTCATGATTTGAATCACATCAGCTCCTAATCCACATAGTTCAAACTGAGAATGATCCTCCTACCATTTGACTATTCTCTTGAAAAATCTATTGAAATTCTAGGCTATGCATGCATAGTTCAGATTGATTTCAATTATAAGTTATCACACACAAAGATTTAGAATGTTGGAGTGTTACTCTGTTTTAAGATTAAAGGCATTCTTATTTCATGAGACGCAAAAAGAAATGAAAATATTTGCTGCAGAATCCAGAACAGATAATGTACAGTCAAGTGGCAGAGGTGATAGAAAGAAACTAAAAAATATGCATAGTTTTCTTACAGTAAGATCTGGTTCCAAATCTTTTTTCTCTTTACACAATAGATGAATTGTTGATGCTTACCCAAATCAATTATGCAAATTCTCCTGGATTGCAATCATAGACTATTTGCAAATCACGCTTCCTTCTGTATTGCATCCTTTCTTTGAGGTTCTACTGATATCTCCCTCTCTTCCCTTTGATATCAAGTCATATCAAGTCAGGTTGTGTACTACTGTAATCTCTTCAGAAATTCAAGAGCCCTTTGGTAGACTAAACACCATGTCTTAAACTTGACTAGACTATTAGGAAATCATTATGCATTGAAAAATAAACACTTTCTCATCTGTAGAAGGAAAGAGCTAACCTTATTGGAAAGCCTCTCTGTACACAGAATTCTGCAGGAACACGTGAATTGAAAAATATACGAGTTGAATATGAAAATGAAGTTCATGTTTACTACTAATACTAACTTCTAACTGAGGCTATGCCTATACTGCAAAATAAACGAGGATCAGGGATCAGTTCCTGGCTCAGAGCTCATGCAGCAATGACTGGTTTTCATCAACAATGCCTAGAGGATATTGTCATTGAGCTAAGACAAACTAGATGCATTAGCTCTGATTAGATTCAGCCTGAATATGCTCTGCATTCCAGCTGAAACCCATATATCCAGAAAACATTATTCTGTGCATGTTTTTTTCATGCAAAATGTTTACAATGTGAGAGTACTATTGAAGTTCAACAGAGTGGCATTTTTTATGGTATGAAACTGGAATTATATGCTGCATACAAAACCTCCTGATAGTTGTGGAAGACTGTGTTGCACTATGGGAGTTAAATTCTGTTCCAGTCATACTTCCCCTTGAAAAATTTCCCTTGCAGTTTCTGTCCTCGATTCATGCTTTGGCAATGTTTCTGAGAGTTGTTGTTGACATGAGCAAAATTTTGCAAGGCAATTAAGCTAACATTGGCTGAATACTTGGGAGGATCAGGGTTTAAACTTCCATTATGACTTTCTCAAAAGTATAGATATAACCAATATCAGTAGATCATTTTTATTTTATAATGAATTTGCAGAAATTAAGCTCTGAAGGACATCATAATTTCATCACGTACTTTTAGATAGTGATGTCTCACCTACCTTGGTAGATGGCCATGACTCATTAGAGAGTAACTTCTTCAGAACAAATTTATGGCAAATGCACTTTTCATATAATACAACTAGACAAGTGTTGTTGTTTGTTTGTTTTGGTATTGATTGCCTTTAGGAATATGTGAGTACTTAAACATTTCACTCTCCAGAGTAATTTACTGGGATTTACTAAATATCCAGACTCAGTTGAATGTATTAGCCATTAATTGAGTGCTCTGTAGTTGTTGTTTCTGATTGACATCTATTTCAAGTATGGCATGTTAAAAACATAAACAGTAGCTGAGTAGATCTTTGGTTTTTCAATGTTTATTTTTCTCTTCATTTTAGGCTAGTGTCACAGCTGCTGAACTGTAAAATGAAAGTGGGAATCTGTCCATGTAATCCCATCTGCATTGGAATATATGTACCTCGCTCTGTTTAGCCATCTGAAGGACATCCAAGATGCTTTAAGAGAGATTAGATACAGATCGTGCTATCCTTTGATGGTCAATCCAAAAAATATGTATAATGTAAAGAGGTATAGCGCTAAATGTCCTGAATTTCTCTTTGCAGGTCTACAGAGTTTGTGCGTGTCTCTTAATTAGTTTCACTGAAAATTTAGACACATTAGGTGGCCTGGATTGCCTGTCTGCCAGATTAGGTGCACTAGATTTCACTCTCAATATCTTGACTCTAATGCTGACTTCTCTTTGGTATCAAATTCTAAAAGTGTCTTGCTTGCTTTCTGCAAAGTGACCATGAACTGACTCTTAATGCTAAATTAAATGTGCTAACCTTATTCACAATCAGCTTTAAATAACAAAATGGTACAAAAAAACAATTAACATAAATTAAAACAAATTTTAAACAGCCAGCTCTTAAAAAATTCTAATCACTTACCTACCGACTCAGGATCTAATCCTGCTGCTGTTGAAGTTAGGTCATATATTATTTTAATTTCTTCTAGCAAGCTTCCTAGTTTCTTGTTCTTATAGTATCATACATCACTGCTGCATCTGAATGTCACTGAGGAAATAGTAACTGCTGTAACAACTGGCCAGTTATTCACATTTTTTCTCTTTAATTCTCTTAAGGCAATTAGAAATCAGGATATATTTTTCTTTATTGTGTTTTATAACACATCTCTCTCCTATTTTAATTTCCATTCATTTCAATTGTCAATATTTTTGTATTTTACACTTGAATGGGGTGCTAAATTTAGGTTTATTTTAGCATGTTCAGGTAAAGCTTTAGTCCTGTTGCTAAGAAAGCGCTTGACCACAATCTTTTGAACTTGCCCAATGCTGCCAGGCTGACAGCTCCTACAGAAAGTAAGTGTTAAAGCAAGTCATCATTATGAGGAGAGAGATATCTCAGTTGATTAGAGAGCAACAGAGATTAGTTCCGAAGGTGTCCAATATGGGATGACACTTTCAGGTGACATCACAACATGTAGTGATCCAGGGGGACAAGATGGTGATTTTTATTTTATTTTTTTAGTGTTCTTGTGCTGATACTACACAGCCAACTATTAAAAACGTTTCAGAGGAATGCCAAAATACGATAAACAATCATTAGTATTATGGGATGGAAGATTATTCTTTCATTAGCCACTGCTGAAAATAATTAATTTTCAATAACGTCTCATCTAACAGTCTTGCTTGGAGAAAGAAAAAAAGTGTGAAAAGAGAATATAGGTAGCCCATTTGAAATCTGAAACTTTAAAATATATTTTATTAAGAAATTAAATGAGATGCAACTTGTTAAAGATGACACCGGAAATATCAACCAAAGAAAGATGGTAAGAATAAGATACAAACAAAGAGATTTTCAATTACTTGATTTTAAGGATACAAAATCAATTAGACTGTCCAAAAATCTCTGATACATAAATTTTGTATATACTAATTATGACCAGTGACACCTAGTGTCTCCTGTTTATGTACATTGTACTATCCACAGCACAATTTAGATTTTCACAGCTGTTACAAAAAGTCATTTTTAGCCCATTACTTTAATTAATCCATGTTCATTATCAGCACTGCAGTCTTTCTGTGAACAGAATGTCAAAGGAGAAGATGTGTAATTAGTGATGTTTTCAGAGTAATTTGCAGGAAACTGAGAAATTAAATATTTCCTACCCTTAGTAAAGTCTTTGATCTGTAACAATAATAGTGACATATCTAAATACAACCTTGAAATAAATACTTGAGAGCTTGAAAATCTGGTATATAACAGAAAATGCCAGTCACCAGCTGCTTTCTCATTTCTTAGCAAATTAAGGGGTGTTACCTTGAACACATGGCTTTATAATAGTCTAAATATTATTCCAAGATTATGAAAAAATATCCGTTGGTAGAAAATAAATATATAATTACAGCAAAGTATTAAAAAAAATAAATCTATAGAGATGTCATTTTGAACCAGTGCATTCTATTGAAGAAAGCCTGAACAAGCTACTTGACCTGCAGTTCGTTCGTTCGTTCGTTCGCTCTCTCTCTCTCTCTCTCTCTCTCTCTCTCTCTCTCTCTCTCTCTCTCCCTCTCCCTCTCCCTCATCTCTCTCTTTGTCACATACAGGAAAAAAAGACCAGAAAAAATAGTTTTTTTTTTTTTTTTTTTTTTTTTTTTTTTGTTATAAAAAAATAAAGAAAAATCCNTTTTAAATATTTTTTTTTTTTTTTTTTTTTTTTTTGGTAAGAGATAAAAAATTACAGCAGAAGCTTCAGCACTGAATTCTGATTGTTGACGCATTAAATTGTGTGCCTACCACCTGTTCATTACAGTGACCGGTTCTTAAGTTGCCACCAAGTATTTTACGTCTCCAATATCCATTGGGTCTTTAAAACAACTTAAACTAATATTACATAGTTTAAAGAATGTAATGCGTAAATTCAATGTTCCTGCTGACTTGGTCACTTCTCAGATGACAATTAAATTTTTGTTGTGGTTGTTGTTGTTGTTTTGGTAAGTTTAGAACATAAAGAGAGGCATATCTCGATATATATTATTCTGCCATTAGTAATAGAGGATCACAGACTTGGCAGTGATCTGACACTGAAGGTTCTGAAACTCGTCTGTGCTTGCCTTGCCCTGGTTGTTTTTATCTCAACAGTACAACCTTCAGAGAGCAATTAATCTCATCCTAGAGTAGACATTTGTATTTGTCCTGTCGATTCTTGGCTGCTATAATTATATTATTACAGATTCATCCTACATGCTGCAGATGTGTCCCATTGTTCCCTTTCTAGATTTGGCAGCCTGCCTCTGCCAGTTGTCCTTGTGACAATGTAACATAACCAGGGTTGGGAGATGGAATACATCAAAATCCTTCCAAGGCAGACCTTGATGTTTGCTGATAGAAGGACAGAGGGAATTTGTAGGTATCATGAACACAATCTGAGCCCAATCTAATTAGAAAAGCAATACAACTACACACAAAGCCAGGTCCGGCAAATCTTCTTGACTTTTACGCTCCTAGGATTTGCCAAATAAATGGAGATGGATCAGAAGGAATAGTAACACTTGCCAGAGCACGATGCTTCGTTATTTTTGTCTCAAAAAATCTTTGAGAACTGCTGTATTTTTGCTATTTAACATGCATCTTTCAATTTTGTTCTCTACAAAAGTTTATATTCTGAGAAAAACATGAAATATTTTTTTTCATCTCTTCAAGATTCTTACCAAGAATAGGGAAAAAGATACGACAAAAGCAAAAGAATCTACAAGAGCTCAAAAAGAAGCATAAAAATAAGAACCGCTATCAATTTTTTAGATAGCTACAGATTTTATATATGTATATTTAAAATATTTTGAACAGCTTCTGTGTATACCAATCACAACACTGGATATTCAGGTATTTATTTGTTATGCTAGTTAATATCTCTTTGATAAGGGATAGTCCCGAACAAACTAAAAAGAAAGAAACTTTAATACAAAAATTAGTTATACAAAGGTACCATATTAACCAAAAAATTAATGACCTTAGATTCAAACAGTTATGAAACATACTTGTGGAATAAACCCATCAAAAACCTACAGAACTATATTTTTATTGAATAAGAATGGTCTCTAGACACAGAAAAGTTTGGGTCAGATCCTATAATTTGCAATAGCTCTGTTGCAGTCAGTGGAACAATATTTTTCGGCAAATTAAAACATTTACAAATGTTTTTATTCCTTGTTAAGATATTTGTTGCTTTTGTCTAAATTTTTATCTTCAATTTTCTACTTTATTTCTAATTATATAGAATTGCTTTGTGTGTGCACTATGCATTTTAGCTGACTACTTGCCATGCAATACCTCCCAACAACAGCTATGTTTTAAAATCTATGCAATTAACTTTAGCTATGTGATTCCTAGTCAATGGGCAATGTACTACTGAAATCCTTGTTTGAGAAGTTGTGAGGGAGAAATGAAATAACAAACTTCAGTGTCTACAAAAAAAATGTGTTGTTAAACTCACTCAGTATTCACTGGCTCAGCTTGCTGAGCTGCAACTTGCGTGCTTCACTGGATGGTGCAGTATTATAATTGGCACTGCTGGTTAACTCAAGAACCATCATCCATCAATTCACAGGTCCCAGGATAATACGGAATGGGGCTGAATGTGCACAGTTGTTTTCAAATTAGGAAGGAAAATTCCAAGAAAAAGAAGGAAAGATCATTAAAAAAATAAAAAATGCTCTATTCATGTTCTGGGCATTGCTTTTACTCTCCAGCCAAAGAAGAAGGTCTGAGGCTCTTTAGCTTAATACAATGTCTAAAATCTAAAGAAAGGGAAATCGTAGAATAATGTGAAATTAAAAACATACATGGTCTTTGTGGTTTTACGGTTTTTTTTTGGGGGGGGTGGAGAGGATATAATAATTCAAAGAGATAGTATAATTGTACTACACATCATCTGAAAGCATTGCTTGGTAAAAATGTATTCAACAAAGGACGTGTTCCATTTTATAAGTATAGGACATGAAGACAAAATGATGCAAGTTCTGAAGCCATTACAAGAGTCAAGTAAGGAGCATTAGACTACAAAGTATTCATACATTATTGAATATCTCAGCTGTGGTATGCAAGTACTTCCAAATTTCCTCTTCCACTAAAATAAAAATGTTATTTGCTAATCATTAAATGGGACAGTGGTTCTAAAAAAAAAAAAAAAAAAAAAAAAAAAAAAAAAAAAAAAACTTTGGGAAAACAAAATCTCAGAAACTCAATAGATATTTTTGCATTTTTGAGTAATCTCTATTAAATGTTAGTGCTTCAGCTTTTGTATACCACATACTTAGGTTCTTCATTTTGGTTTTAGTTCTAGTATAGAATTGTTAAAAGTGTTTGGCATGTTGGATACATAAAGAAGTGTGAAGAGACAGAAGAAAAAAGGCAGAAACATGCAGTTGCCTGTACATGTATAATGAAGAGAGAGTGAAGCGAGTCTTAGACAATATAATTTCTTTACTTTGACAAAACACCATATACATATTGTCCTGTACATTGCAAGGGAATTGGACTAGATGACCTTCAAGGGTCCCTTCCAACTCTAATGATTCTATGATTCTATAATAGAATAGAATAGTTACTAGAAAAAGAACTGGAAGTTACTGTCAATGAAGAGCAAGAGTGTGGCTACTCCGTAAGGGGAGAGAAACCAGTAGGTGATGTTGCAGGAATCTCTTTGCACCTACAATTTATATCCCTGTAACTTCAAAGAATGTTCCTCTCTTTTCCTATAGAATCATAGAAACACTA
>WBMW01002559.1:30535-120945 GCA_013396635.1 Penelope pileata | reverse complement strand
CTTCCAATCTAAGTCATTCTATGGTTCCGTGACTCAGTTCTCTAGGATTCAGGGTCCTCCCCACTCCCCATGGCAGGGCAGAGCATCCCCACCGAGGGGTCCTCATGAGACCCAGCACGTGGCACAGGCTGCAGGGAGCAGGGGCAGCTGGGGCCATAGGGCTGCTGGTTCTGGGCTCCCACAATGTAAGTGGGGCATAAAGGGTCACAGCTTCCTGCCACCAGCCCTCTGTCAGGTGGGAGCTGGGGGGCTGCTGGGCTCTCCGTGACTCAGCAGTAATGCTTTGGGTAGTTAACATTTCATTATCATTTTTAAAGGCTAAGTGGCTTTTACCACCTGAGAAGTATATTAATGGCCCCAGTAAAACACTCCCCTGAGTGCCCTAATGCTTCTATTATATCGATTCATTTCTCCCCTCCCCCTTTTCCTTCTTTTTTATAATATTTTTTCTCTCTCCCTTCATGTATTCCACCATTGTGAAAAATACACACTCACTTATGCGGTGCAGACAGGGGGAATAATTCCTCTCTCCAACTAATAATGCCACCAAATCCTCTGCTCATCACTCGCTGATTTCTCCCCGCAGCAGAAGGACACAAGGCAGATGGAGACAAACTCCTTCCTAGTCCCCAGGGGGATCAGACTGAGACCCAAAGCACCGGGGATTGGGTGGGGGTGGTGGTGGCTGCTTTCAGACTCTGGAAGCTGCTTTTCCCCTGTGCCGCATATTGTCCCTTGTGCAGGGCCCTGTTCCTGGGGTGAGGACGTTGTGTGGGGTTGCCCTTCCACATCCATCTCAAACCCTACACAGAGGACCAAATGGGAAGCCACTTGGTGCTCAGTTTCAGGCTGATGGCCCAGGGCTGCACCAAAACAAATAACCCAGGAGATGTTCAGACACTTTGTCTCAGCAGAAGGACACAGGTGGTGTTTGTTTGGCATCTTCTCCGCCGGCACCCTACTGTCTGCACAGATGGGTGTCCTTGTCCTTGTCTGCTCAGATGGGTGTCCTTGTCCTCGTCTCTGCCTTGCAAAGGTGCCGCCGCACCTCTTTTTTCCTCTGCATCTTTGCAGTCATCATCCTCACGTGAAGGCTCAGTGCAGCTGGGCACCACCCCGCTCTGTCCTACTCCTTATGTCTCAGGCCAAGGAAAAACAGCTCTGGAGCTGCCCTGGCTCACCAGTGACATTTTCCCCTGGCCTCTCTTCCCCGTTCCTCTGAGAGTAGCGTACACCTTCTTTTCTTAAACCTCATGAACTTCACAGACAAATTAATGATCTAATGAACGCTCATTAATAATCAGTATTTGAAAGCCTTTTCTAGCCTCCAGGAAGCTCCCCAGCACTGCTGTCACTAAGATGCCACGCTGTCTGCCTCTGCACCAAGACACATCACCCACCTCTCTCCCATCCAGCATGTCACTCATTGGCTACTAGCGGATGAGTTTATAGACTTATTACAGCCAGGGTGGACTTCTTGCTCTTGCGTTGGAGTAAGGCATCACAGCAGAGAGCTGGAAGCATCCTCCTCCCTGGGAAGATGTCCCCAGCATCCATCTCTTTGCCTGCTGCTGACCCTGGTTTGGCAAGGCAGATGACTGAGTGGCATGGGCTCTCTCAGCTCCATGATTTTCACACCATCCCTGCATGGACTGTTGAGGCCAAACGACCCCCAGAATCAGCCTTCACCTGCTCCACAGTGTGCCCATGACAGCCCACTGGACTCTGCCTGCCCCAATCCTGTCTCCCATCCTTGCTTCTTCCCGTGCATGCTGGCAGGCTTCTCCGCCCAGTGGTTTCCAGGGCAGGACTAGCAATAGCTTCCATCCGCCTCCCCATCTGGCTTCTGCTCTCCCACCTGTAAGGAGACAGAATTAGACACAGGAAGGGTAGTGGAAAAGCTACGGATGGTGCTGGGGACAAAACGTTGTGCTGCCCATGTGGGCTGAGGGGACAGCTTTGCCTGGGTGACGTTTCTGGTACAAGTTCTGGTGCAGGCTGGATGTACGGGTGGGAGGCAGCTCAAGACCTCAACACAAACACATCCTCTGTAAACCCAGATCGAAAGTGTTATTTCCATCTGTTAAACTGAATTCTCCGAATATGCAGTCCTCATGCATGGATGCTTATTTCCAAATAGATGAGTGTTTGCCTTGCATGCAACCTGACCCGTCCTGCCTCGTTCTGTACAGCATGCTGGGTCTCTTACAAGAGGCCAGCATCCCCCCCTGCCCTGCATCACCCTTAAGCCCAACAGTAGCTCTTGCCCTCGTCTTCTCCCAGGATCTCAGTGCAGCTCTCAGTGCAGAGGGTGCCATCTTCCAGCTGAGCCTGATATGCTCAAGAAATAAGAAAAACGGGGCAGCTTTTCTCTTTCAGCCGTGTTCAGCAGTGAGGACTGTGACTCAGGTCTCCACTGCCCACAGCAGGAGCAGCTGCACATTGCAGCAGCCGCACATGCAGGAGGAGGCAGGATGTCTCCACCCCTAGACAGAGCCTTCCCACCCACAAACAGGAGTCTCCAAAGCCAGATTTGGTGGCTGCTGTTGCTGTGCCCTGGTGAAGAGCTCGTCGTGTCACTGTGGCACACATACTGCTCTGAGATCCTCAAGCTAATGGGCCGGGACAGAGGAGCCGCTGAGGGAGGGTCTGGCACGCCAGGGGCCCCCTGCACAGAGACACTTGGAGGTGGATGGGAACAGGAGGATGTGAAAAGAGCTGCTGAGAAACCTTCCCTGTGGAAGACCCTCATTAGGCTTGGAACATTCGTTATCTGATGAGCTTGGAGATGGGGAGAGATATTTCTTAAAACCCCAAATATTTTGATGGGATTCTTTTGCCTTTTTTTTTTTCCATCCTCATAAAAGTGATTCCCCTCTCCCTTTCACCCATCCCTTATATGACCTGCTTCACCAAAAGGCATTTTTAGGTGAAGAAAATGGGAAAACAAAAAGCACCCCTTGTCTCAGGCTGGCATGGACACCAACTGATGGCATTCTTCTGTTGGTGAAGTCACATCTGAAGGATGCTCAGCCCTGCTCCTTGTCCCCACAAGACTGCTATGGGCCTGTCCCTGCTAGTGAAGGCTTTGTAGGTTGTGATATAGAACCTCCAATACTCTCTACCATCAGTGACCTCTCCTGTCCAAACAGCAGAGAAGAGCCTGCCAGGCCCAGCAGACATCTCCAGGAGTGCTGGAGCCCTTTGGTGACTCAACCACAGAAATTCATCCCCACGCAATTTCCACCTGCAGATGGGATCCCTTCTTCTGTCTGCCAGACCCCAAAGGAGCGCTGGGAAGCACAGCCCTTGGGATGGAGACACCCAAAGCTGAGGAGGCATCTGCACAGAGAGATGCAGCCTTCCTTCCCACCTTGCCCCACACTGTGAGAGCCATCCCAACAACGGACAGGAAGAAATGGTTCCCCCCCAGGGGACTCTTCAGCAAACCTCCAGGGGTTCAGCTCCAGAGGATGCTGCAGAGGCAGGTGGAGCATAGCTACCCCGGGCCCCTCGCCTCTGATCCCACTGTTCTGTGGCTCTGATTCCAGGCAGGAGCTATGGCAAGAACACATGGTGCCCTTTGGACAACGCTGTGTTGAATTTGGCGCTGGTGGCACCAAACGCCGTCTTGTAAGAGAGCACATCTGCCATGTAGCTCATTATTTCTACGCACAAGACAGGATTTTTCACAGGCACTGGGATGGGCCTTGGGGCACTTTAAACCCTTTTTTTCCATCTAGGGCAGCAGTCTCCAAGCCTGATTCCAGCTGACTCACCTCAACACGCACAGCTCGGATGAGAGCTTTGGACTTCCGTTTTTCCTGTGTTTCCTGCTATTTTTCTGTTCACAAGATTGTCAATTCAGTCGCCTCCCTTCAAGCCCATGGTTGGGCAGTGTGACTGCACAGCCCTGGGAGCAGAAATGCTCTACTCCCAGGACCGTCGGTTTCTCCCTGTCCCTGACACTCAGGAAATACAGTTCTCTCAGCACATACAATTCTGTGATTCTGTGATTCTCCAACAGGTTCCAACTCAGTTCTTTGCTGCCTTTGTAAGTAAGCATTCTGTCTCTCATCATGACCCTCTGTCTAACCTACATGGGTCAAACTGCTTCTCATTGTCTCTGGCATTTGTGGATATAAAACTGGTTTCTTATCTCTAATGAATACACCTCCCCTTTTCTCACTCGTAGAATCAGAGGATCTTACAATACCCTGACCTGGAAGGGACCCACAAAAGTCAGCTCCTGGCTCCATACAGGACGACAGAAAATTTGGGTTTTGACTTCTCTGGATGAGCTACCGAAATCAACTTCAGCAGCTTCTTACCTTACTTCTCTTCTTTTCTCCTCGAGGAAAGTTTTTCTCTCAGGAAAGCTCCCTGCAGCCTTCTGCGAGGGACGCTGCAGCCCTTCCCTCCCCTCCTGCAGACTGTGACATCCCCACATGCATATCCTGACCTCAGGCTTTTCCTGAGAAGCTGCATGCCGGGTGCGCTCCCCTGAGGCTCTGCAGGAGGAGCAGGGACAGGCAATTACAACTCCTGGGGTAACAGATGCAGGAAGCGTGGAAGGAAAGGGAAGAAAGAGGCTTTTCCACACCGCCAGGGCTGAATACTGACCTCAGCTTGTTTGCCTGAGCCCACCGAGCTGCCTCTAGGACTGCCCAGCTGAAGCCATCAGCTCCCAGACCTGAACTTGGCTCACACCCAGAGATTCCTGAAGCCAGTCATAAGCCAGGAGGAGGACAGCTATTTCAGAGGATGCACAGCCTGGCCTTTGTTCCCAAGAACCGAACCTCTGTTGGTCCTTCATCCACATCTCAGTGCCCTGACACCTCCCAGCCGCCGCAGCTCCTCTCTCCATCTTGCCTGCTCCCCTCTAGCTCCCCAAAGATTCACCCCTTCTCCCTCTGTGTGCCTCCCCCCAGGCTGCTCCTGCTTCTCCTGGCACCTCCAGCTCAATGACGTGCTGCTGGTGTGGAGGGGACATGGCTGCTAGGTGGATCTGCAAAATACGGTGAATGAGGAAGCTGTCTGAAACTGGTGCCCAAGTCTGCAGATTGTCACATTCAAAGCTGTTCTCCTGGAAGTGTGAAAATTTGGTCCCGATTGTAACATTTGGATCGCTGCTTTGCACAGATGCAGCTCCTTTCTCCAGCTTCTGTTTTAATACGTGCGTTGCTGCCTATTCCTGGAGATGCAATTCAGCGCACGCTGCTGGATGAAGGGAGCAGCCCATGAGACCGAGGCAGTCTGACTCTGCAGCCAGGGGGCTTCCCTTTGTTCTCCCACTTCAGCACAACAGCGTCCAGCCTTCAGCCCCCAAAGCCATGGCATTCTGGGGAGATGGGGATGTTTAGAAGCAAGAGCACCATGCCCTCCTTTCCCTTGGCTTTTACTGGACTGTTGTACCTGGGGCCACGAGTGCTGGAGCGTGGCCACGAAGCAATGCTCCCTGCAGCACATTGCTGCAGCCACGTGGTGCCTGGGCAGCAGAGGGGTCTGTGCTGGAGCACGGTGGGCAGCACACACATGGGAGGGCCGGAGAGCACTGCCACTGCAGCACCGAGCTGCCTGGCTTTGGGGCTTGCAAATTCACAGCCCTAATGCAACATTAATGGGTTTCGCTGGCAGTGAATATTTATAACCCAGAGCAAGTTCCTACCCATTCACCGAGCAACTGGGGGCCACTCTGAAGAGAGGAGATGTCCAGGACCTGTTTGGCTGCTGGGGGCTGGCTGAAGCCTGTCCCATACATACCACTGCAGTGGTGTCTGCCCCCGTTACCTGCTTGGAAAGGGGGGGAAGGAGCAGACAAGAAGGACCCAGAGCTGAGCTGTCTCCTGCAGCCCTCCCTCCTAATTGTCTGCTGAAATCTGTGGAAAACCACACGAGCTCACACCAACCCTCCTCCTTCCCCAGCCCCATGTCTGCATTTGCGCCTTTCCCCTCGGCTGCTGCTGCCTGTGGGGCTCTCACACTGTGCTCCCTGCAGCATGGGATGGGTGGGATGAGCGGGGACGTGGCAGCTAACTGCCCATCATGGTCACACCGGTGACCAGGGGACCTCATGGAGAGCCTCTCCCAGACCCCACAGGCTGCATTTCATGCTGCTGAACAGAGAAGCCTGCGCAGACCACGCCAGGTGAGCCTTTTTCAGAGGGAAATTCACACTAAAAGTGTTTGTTCCCCCTTTTCATCCAGTTTTGAGATGAAAGAGAGATGTTCCTTTTTTTGCTTGGCTCTTGAAATCTTTTGTGTGGACAGGATGAAAAATCACCCCACTGCATCTCCCTGGCAGTCCACATGGACACATGAGCTGCTTTGGGGATCACCTTTGGGGTCACTTTTGTGGTCCAGGCACTTTCTGTCCCACCCCACCTTTGCAGACCACTCTGTCCACCCTCCCCAGGAGGCAAAGGTGGGCTCCGGGACTCCGCACCCCACCTGGGGCGATGGGCAGTGGGCAGCAGGGCCAGGCTGGGCTCCACTCACTGCACCTCGAGCTGGGGGTCTTGAACTGGGAGTCCCCCCCACCACCCAGGCAGCACCCAGCCACCTCTCGCCTATCTCCTTTGAAGCCTCAGCTGCAGCCATCAAAGGACCTCCCCTCCCCAGCTCTATGTTAAAAGAGCCGGACCTAAAATTAATTTAGCCCTGCTCTTTGTTGTGGACAATACAGAGGGGATATTGTGTGTGGGGAGAGAAAGGCTTTTTGTTTGGGTGAGGAGACAGCGGCGGTCTGTTCTTGTGGACATCTGAAAACAAGGCTGGGAAGAGCAGCCCTTTAAGTTCGGCTGAAGCAAAAACGCACAGCCCCATCTCACAATTAAACACAGTATCAAACCGAGAAAGGATCAATTGAGCCTAAAACAGAAAGCTCCCCATGTGACAGATTCCAGAAAGTACGTGATACACCATGCCCAGGGCTAGTACATGCCTGCTGTGTTTCCCAGTACATGATTAATTTGACTCAGGGCAGGAGGCTGCAGGCAAGGGATCTGCAGCACACACTGAAAAGTTTTAACACTTTGAAGACTGGAAGCGCGGCTGAGCATGAGAGACAAAGGCAGGGTAGCAGGGATGGAGGGCAAGAGCCCGCTGCCGGCATGGGGAGTGCAACCCCGTCCAGAGTTATTTCCCTAGAAGTGCCGGCAAAGGGGATGCTCCTGACCGGGGCCATCTCCAGGATCACACCCCCCTGTCTCCGCTGGGGGGGCACCCTGCTCCTGGGGCTCGGGGTCCGTGGGGCAGCCCCTGCTGGGGACCCTTCTCTCGGAGGTGGCCGCTCCCCCGCCCAGGCGCACAGGTGACCTTGGAGATGCACACTTTAGGAACAATTAATACACCGAGCCCTTAATCGCTGCAGAGTGCCGCCGAAACCCGAGGGCACTTTCCCTGGAAGGCAACGGGTGGCGCTGCGACACCGGCGGAGCCTCGTCCCTCCGGGCGCGTGGGGGGACACCGGGTGGGATCCCCCGGGCCGGCCCCCGCTCCGTCCGTCTGCGGGACGAGCCCTGCGCTCCTCACTGCGTCCGATGGGGCGGCCTCTGTCACCCAGCAGGGTCAGGGCTCTGACCAAGGTCCATGTCACCAGCCCCACGCGCCTCGCTGTGACATGGTCCATGCTGCCAGCACCTAGAGTGCCACCCTAGCTGCATGGGGGACCGGCATGCAGCCAAGGAACTGGCATTGCTGGGGTAAATTGCATGGTGGAGGAGATGGGGCCCACATCGCCATGGAGTGCCCAAGGCCAGGACAGAGCTCCCACAGCCTCGCCACTCTCGGCCAGCCTTCCTCCAGCCCTGGTTGTGGTGCTGGCTTCACACTGTTCCCCGCAAGCCCCAGGCAGAGGTGTTGCAGCCAGCCCCACACCACGGCCGTACTCCCCATCAGCCACCAGCTCCACTTTGGAGCAGGAGGTGCGTGGCCCTGCTTTCTGCATGGGGATGCTCAGCTCCCTGCCAGGCTGATCCCCAGATCCATGCTACTATTCCCAAAATAAATAGGTTTGTTTTCAGGGCGTCTCAGACTGTCTCAGGAAGGAATCAGAGCCCTGAGCTGTTGGGAGCAACCTCCCCCCAGACATTTGGCTCCATCCCCTCCCACATGACTCGGCAGGTTTGCGTGGAAGCAGGCGTCCCCTTGCGGGATGCTGAGCAGGACGGAGCCGGTGAGCAGTGGGGTCAGCTTGTCCTTGGGTTCTTCTCCCCCTCATAAAATGCAGATGCTCCCGCCTGCCTCACAGAGGGGCTCCGTTCATTATCCGCTGCAAAGTGCTCCGAGATCCTCGGATCAAAGGTGCCGTCACAGCGTCGAGCCTGATTATTATTGATTATCCGTTTCAAACCAGGTCCCAAACGAAGGCAGCAAGCTCTGAACGCATAGGAGCCAAGGGAGGGCCCAGCCATCGACTGGCGATTTTTACTGCAGATGACCTGAGCCAGAGAGCAATTTCTGTTCATCCATCAAGGAAGATCCAGGCGTGAGCAAACAGTCAGGTCATGGGCATTCATTTTATTATTAAATCCTAAAGGGGCTGCAGCTTGTGCAGCTGGTTGTAAGCGATCTTCGCTTTAAAAAGACAAGCATAGAATTTAATTTTGCAGCCAGGCCAATAGACCTGGGGATGACTCAGACATAAGAACCAGGCTGGGCCTCTCTCAGGACAAATGGGGCATGGGCAGAAAGAGAAACGGGCCAGCTCCCAGCACAGCACAGCTCAGCACAGCCCCCGTCCTCCTGGAGCACCCGTTGTCCCTGTGGTCCCCTCCTGTCCCCACTCAGGCTTGCTTCCCCTCACCCCATGTGTCAGGGCATGCAGATTGTTGTGGCTGTGCTGGGAGTGGGCTCAGCACTGTGCTACCCCAACACAGATGCAGCTGGAGAGAGCTGCAGCAGTGCTCTGCTGTTGTGAGCTGTGCCTGGAGCACACTGCATCTCTGCACCACAAACACTGCAGCAGGCACACAAACACTGCAGCAGGCACACCGTGCTGTGCACTCTGCACTACGCCACTAACACTGTACTACAAGCAGTCTACCATGCGCACTGCATCATGCACACCACGCCGCACAAAATGGTACCATGCACACTGCACCATGCACTGTGCACTACACACAATGCAACATTCACATTGTATTGTGCACAATGCACTGTGCACATTGCATCATGCACACTGTACCACTCATGGCTGTACCACTAGCGGCTGTAGCATGTACACTGCCCCATGTGCAATGCACTGCACAGCATGCAACATTCACATTGTAATGTGCATACCACACCATGCACAATGCACTGTGCAAACTGCACTATGCACACTGCACCGTGTAAACTGCACTGCACACACTGCATCACATACAATGTACACGCACCCTGCACCACGTGCAGTGCACCACTCCTAGGCCACCACTGCACACTGCACCATGCACAGCGCACCATGAGCATAACATGGTATGCAGCTGCACCCACAGTCCGCTGTGTGCTAGAAGAAGGGAACAGCTCACTGCACAGGTCTGCATGGGGGTACTGGCAGCAGGAGAGATGTTATGCTGGCAGCAGGAGTGATGCTGTGCTGAGAGCAGGATGATGTCCTGCTGCTCAGCCAAGAGGAAACATCCCCAGGGGGGCTGTGACCCCGGGGAGCTGTGTCCCCTCTTCCCTTGCCCCCAGCATGCTCCCTGCAAGGGGCAGGCACCAGTGCTGCACAGCCCTGCAACGCCTGCAGACCCTGGCTCCCTTCTTCTTCCTCCCCCTGCCCCCACAAGACAGGCTCTGCTTTCCCCAGCAGGATCCCAAGCAAAAAAAAAAAGGAAGAGAGAGAGGGAGGGAGGGAAAGAAGCTAAAAATCTGTCTTCTTTAATTAATGAGGCAATCTAGCCTGGAGAACAAGTTTGGGATCGCAGGCCCCCAGCCAGGGCCGGTGACATGGAGGAAGAGAGCTGGGGGGAGCGCAGTGGGAGACAGGCCTTGCTTTTTATACTCTCCTGTTAACTGATCTAGGGAGCTTTCCTGGCATCGGTTTCAAAGGTATCCCTGCGCTAATCCGCCGGGCTGTTCCAGGATGGCGGTTTTGACCAGCAGGAAGGGGGAAGGGAGGGAGGAGAAGTGGTCACAGGCAGACTGCACCTTTTCACAGCCCTCAGGAAAGAAAAGCAGTGAAAAAAGGAGCCAAGGTGGCATGGGGCCGGGAGGCGGGGGCTGAGTGGGAGCAGCAGGCACAGTGTCAGCCAGCACTGTGGACTGTGCACTGTGGCGGCTGGGAGGGAACCAAGCAGTACCTTCCAAATATAGCTCCTGCAAGTAGAGCAATGCAGGGCTCCTGAATGCACCGTCCTGCACCTTAATCTAGGGCATATAGGGTGTAGGATATATGAGGGTATATAGGGAGTGGGAGCTGAGCAGAGCAGGCAGTCACCGGGGGCTGCACTGGAGAGCGTGGAGAACCCAACCCAGTGCAGTGTTGGGGAGGTGAGTGATGAGCCCACAGCAGGCAGCAGGGCTGGTCGTGACAAAGGCATCCCCAGTCGTGACAAAGGCGTCCCTGTGACCCCTGTCCTGTGGGCACATACTGGTGCCACCTCAGCTGTGCCAGGCAGGGGATGGAGCTTTCCTGCAGAGAAGCAGCCCTAGAGAGCTTGGTTCCTGTGGGCCAGATGCTGCCTGCCATTGGGAGGGCAAGGGGACTGGTTTTGCTTTTAGTTTTAGTTTTTGCCTCTCTGCTGCTGATTTCATCCAAATAGCAGCCCCTGCTGTAGCACAGCCCTGGCAGGGTGCATACAGCATGATCATGTGCTTTGCGGCTGCCAAGGCCAAGCTGTGGGTGGCTGAATGGGTGCCCCAGGGACCCCACAAACACTAGAATGTAGGGGGACAGAAGATATGGGCAGGGCTGCCCCATAAACCACGGCTGTCCCCACAAATCAGGGTTGCCCCTTGAAGCTGGGCTACTGCAGTGACCCAGGGAAGAGTGCTGTGGGCTGGCAGATGCCCTAAACCACTGCCCCAGGCCCGTCACCCCAGGTCCCAGCCCTCCAGGCCCCCATTTCCTGCAGGTGCTGGGGAGCACCAAATCCCCTACCCCCGGGGGCCTGAGTCTTTCCACCTCTTTATCGCAGCACCGCTTCCTCAAGTTGTTGTTTCAGCCCATGAGCTCCTCTCTACCTCCGGCAGTGTCCGGCAGTGTGGGGCCACCTCTGCCTGGTGCATCCCAGTGCTGCTCCGTCCTGGTGTGGGGCAGGGATGGCGGGCTCAGCTGAGGGCTGAGGCTGCTGCTGCGGGCAGTGCAGTGCTTGGCCATCGCCATTCTAATTGCAGCTGGGCCTGGGCACAGAGTTGCTTCCTGGGGAAAGCCATTAGTGCTGGGAGTACGTGCAAGAGGAATTTGCTTATAAGCTTTCCTTCTTGTTGGTTTAAGGGCTGGCAATCAGGACATCGGGGAAAGCCATGCTCAGGCAGGTTTCATACCACCACTCTGATGCATCTTACTAAACTTCATGGGTCTGCGAGACCTGGGCAAAAGCAGGGTAAGACTGAGCCCTCCCTCTCCCTCTGTCTGTCTGAGGTAGCTGTGATAGCTCAAAAGACAGAATTTTTCTACTCTTCAGAAGCACATCTATCTAAACCATCAAAAATGGCTACAGAGACTTCTCTTTAGTACAGGAAAAATGTCAGTCTTTCATTCGATAATATTTGTACAGCTTTTCTTCTCAAGAAACTCCCTGAAGTTTCAACAGTGTTCTGCATCATTTTTGAAAGGCACCTTCTTCAGTGAAGGAACAAGTTTTTTCGTGTAAATAGAAAAAACAATCCTCCTACACATCTAATACATGTGGCACAAGGAGATTTGCTATTTGGCGCTGCTGCTCCCTGTGAACACACGGACAGGGCTGTTTGTGTCCCCCACCTACCTGGGCCTCACATTGCTCGCTGCTCCTTGCTTCAGAGAGCCACCCATAGCTGCCTGGAGAGCTCTGCCTGGAGCCCTGGGGAGAGCCTTGCTTTTGCCGGGGAGGTGGCAGTGGCTGCTGAGCATGCTGCGCTGCATCCCATGCAGAGGCCTGGCTAATGTTACATCAACGAATGCAGCCGAGTCACATTCCTTCCTGACCTTTGTCCAATGGCTCATTAAAATAATTGATCCCAGCCATGACAGTCACACTAGATGCTTGTCACATCACCTCCTCAGGGCTCCCTCCTTCCCCTGCAGTGGCCAGAGCCAGGCCTTGTTTGCCTGGCCTCTCCTGGTGCCCTGAGCCATGCGTGCCTGGGGGCTCTGGATCTGGGGGCCCAGTGACCAGCTGTGCCCAGAGGAAGATCCAGCCAGTTGTTTTGCTGCTTTATCTCCCGAGTGTTAATTATTGCAGCCCCAGGTGGTATTGTCCTTCACTATTACACAGTTGACCTGTGTCTAATCTGTCATCATCTGAAGCCCTCTGCCCCATCCTGGCATTTCTGCTCGCTCAGAGCCCCCTCAGCCCCCACATGCCCATTTCTTTATGACTGCTCAGGACAGACCCACAGCTCCGTTTCCACCCAGAGGCCCCCAGCTCACCATTCCCACCTGCAGGGTGGGCCCAGCCGTGCTGCCCGGGGCTGCCATGGAGGCCGCAGGCTGCACAAAGGGCCCTGAGCCCGGCACAGGCACACGACCCGCCACAGCCCAGGCCTTCACATGCCGTGAATGATAACGGGGCCGCAGCCCATTGTCTGCCGGCTGCTGCGCCGGTTTGTCAAGTTTGTGGTTGCATTTTAATCCTGATGCCTTTTCAAAGCCCAGCTGCGCATTGTGTGGGCACAGGAATTCTTGACTTGCAAATCCCCCTAGCATTAAATTCAACCTTCTGGGGCTATTCCATGGAGATCATCCTCACACTGAATGGGGGGCGGGGGACGTTCTTGCCCCCTGCCATGAATAACAAGCAGATGAGAGGCAGTGTGGACGTGGAGGAGCTGGTGGGCCCTGGGGTGGTGAAGGTGATAGCAGTGGTGACTGTCAGGCTGGGTCCAGCCCTCTGCCGTGGGTTCACAGAATCACAGAATCATTAAGGTTGGAATAATACCATCAGTCCAACCACCAATCCATGCACACCACAACCAATAAATCATTTCCATCAGCACGTTTCTTGAAAAGGTGGCTGTGGGACATGGGGGCTCTCAGCCCATTCCCATGTGCCTCAGTCAGCTCCTGGCCCTGGGAAGCAGCTGCTGGCCCCACAGTCTGAAGCACAGATGCTGCCCAGACTGTCTGAAGCAGGCACAGAGCAGGACACACTGTGTGGGCGAGGGTGTCAGTCTTGGAACCCAGGTGGTCCGATCCCGCCCTCTGCTTCATGCCGCCATCCTCCTGTCGGGACAGAGAGCAGTGGGCAGCCTGCGTGTGCAGGACAGGCCTGCTGCCCCAGCTCTCCTGCAGGCTGCCTGAGCTGTCCTTGGACCAGCTGGGTGAGTTGTCAGTGCAATCGTGTTACTTTTTTCATTGAAAACCACACATCTGTCAAAACTGAAATGTTTCATAGCTCTGTATCATTTAGACAGACTTTTGCCAAAAGCTGGGCAGACTTTTACTGGCAGCCTGCCTGATTTCCTAACCCTTTGCCTAGCAGACGGCCTCAAAACCCAGGTTCCTAGGACAGCTTTGGGCCAGGGCTCGGCGTGTCCCAGCTCTACGTCACAGCAGGCAGCAGCACACACTGTGCTATCCCACGCTGAGGGGTTGCTCCAGCTCCAGGCACTTCGCATGGGACCCCCACTGCAGGAACTCCCCCTGTCTCTCCCCACCTCTCCTCTGTGACATCTCTTGGCTTCTGGAAGCAGCTCCAGCATCCCTCCAGAGCTGGGGCAGCCCGGGAATTGTCAACTGACAGATCTGTTTTGTTTCAGGGGAAAAAAGAGAAACACAATCCCTTCTCATCTTTTCTGGTGGTCTCACTTAACTTCTCAGTGCCTCAGTTTGCCAGGTTTTGGGATCATAAAGCCTATTAAAAGACAGACATCCTGACATGGCATGAAGACAGTAAGGACTGAAGCAATGGCAGCTGGCTCCCAGGCCCTCAAGGTCCTCCTGGCCCAGCGCTGCTCTCTCCCCTCCTCCTTGCTCACTGCCATGTATCTGTGATGGCGGCATTTCTCCCCCATCCCAGGGCCTGTCAGCGTGCTTTCCTGTCCTGCTGTTCTTTTCTTGAGGGCCAATGTGTGCTGCAGCCACCCCTGCCCTGGCCAGGCTTCCTTCCTGCAGGGCCTTCCCCTGCAAGGCTCAGACAGAAGGAATGAAGCAGTCCCTGCTGCACCATTTGTGTCCATGAGTTTTGTCTGTGTAGGGAGAACCCCTTGCTTTGGGCACAGATTGTCATCAGCTCAGCAGAGCATCTGCAGTGACTGGGAGCCTGCCGAATGCAGGAGTATAAATTCTGAGCAAGAAGAAAACACTTCTGTTTTTCCCAGGACACTGGCCAGAAGTGAGGCACTGGCCCCAAGGAGGAGCTGGGCACTGACTGTTGGCTGCACAGGACCTAGGGGCTTGCAGCAGTGCCATCCCCAGAGCATCACTCCTGGCTCAGCAGAACTCCCCGCACCAACAGGGCAAACACCTCTTTTGCTTGCCCTGATTTGTATTTAACAAAACTGTGCTGCTAGCTGTTTATCACTTCATTTTCCTCCAGGAGATGAGGCAAGCGGAGGAGATCAGCCAGAATAAAACATGACCTTTATGGGCTGTGCTGTGGGCTTGGACTTTCCACCTACCGCCTCTGTGTACCAATGGGGTCTGAGATGAGCAGATGCCAGGTGCCGTGTTTGGTGCGGGCAGAGAAGCAGCATATGTAGCTCTAAGCTCAGGCCCACGGGATACTCCCCGTTGTGTGCTTGTGACACCCACCCAGAGCGTTTCTGTATCGCAGCACAAGTCGCTTCCCCACACCTAGCGAACTCCTCCTCCTGTCCCCCTGTGAAATTCAGCTGAGGAGGGCTGAGAGCTTCTGGGGGAACATCACACCCAAGACACCATTTCTGGGTCACTGCAAGGACCCAGCAGCAGGGACAGCCTCCCTGGTCTGGTTAAGCCTCCAGCCTGGTATGCTGGCATGCTGGTATGCTGGTAATGCTGGCAGCATCCCTTACTCAAGGCCTCCCAGGGACTGTGCTTCCAGGAGCACTGGTGGAGGAAGGCAGAGCCTGCATTCCCCAGAGCACCAAGCACACGGCAGCCTTCCCATGGGCTCCTCCCATGTCATGTGCATGCACATGGCAATTCCCCTCCCCACGGCAGAGATCTGGCCTGAGGGAACAACTTTGTTGTGATGAGGGGACTGGCTCAGGGGTGGAAGCAAATTTTTAAGGCGAGGATAAGAAAGGCAGGGCTCTCCTCATGAGTGCAGCTCCTGCAGACAGGATGGCATGCCGATGTGTGGACCACTGGGTAGGGTCACTGGTTCCCACAGGGTGCTGTTGAGTGTCCTGGCTGTCTAGCCACTCCTGCTTGGTCCTTTATGCTGAGTGCTTATGTAACAACACTCCTCTGTGTCACACACTGTGTCATTGCTCCTGCCTCCAGCTCCAAGCTGTTCTACCCATTGACTCCTTAGACTTGTCACCATTTGGTGTCACTCTTCCAAATGCATGGTTCTCCACAACCATGAGACCCAAAGGGTAGCGGCGGGGACTTGCTCACATCCTGTGTGAATGGGATCAGTGAAGGTCATAGTTTTGAGATTTTGTACAGGTATAGCACTTTTCAAAGTTATGTATCCTGCATCCATGTTTGGGTAAAGGTCCTCAGCTTTGAAATACCCCACCTGAAGCGCCAAGAAGGGTGTCCTCTATTCCCACCAGACTCTTTGTGCATGATAAACTCAAGAGATTTTTTGTTAGATCTAAAGAATTCCGACTCAGGACAGGGAAGAGCCTTTGGGCATGCTCAGGGGAACAGGAGGGCGTGCAGATGTGCCTTTCCAACTTAGGAAGGCAACCAGCTTCCTGAAGGCATTTAAGGACATCCTAGGAGAGCAGTGCAAAGACAACTACCCTGGAAGACTGCACCTGTATTCCTTCTCCTTTTGTTGCATCCCCAGCAGGTAGTGACATAGCCAACCAGGTTTGTTTCAAGCGACATTCTGGAGGATGCCTCCTCTGAGTCAGGCTGTGCCTGCTGCAGAAAAACATTGATGCAAAGTCCTGAAGGACAGCTTTAGTGTCCGTAGAAGAGGCAGACTCACCTGGTCCTCGGGAATTGCCTACCACAGACTGAGCCACTGAGTCCTGCAAGGACATCCATAACACCTTCCCTCTCATCCACAAAGTCATTAAGGCTCCTAGAAACTCCTGCAGCAGCTAGAACTGAGGTCTTCTTTCAGCAAGGTGTCCACCCAAAGGTATCTCATATACCTCTGCTTACAGAGCTCCCATCCTATCTTTGCTCTGTTGCTAAGGTGCTCAGCCTTGCAACGACTGTTGCTGACATGAGACCCTAGATACTGCCTATCAGATTTCCCATAAGCAGCAGAGAGCAACGAAAACAGAGACCAGAGAGAGGAGAGGAGCCTAATCTGCTAATTACAGGGGTAAGGCAACATTCGGCACCCACTGGCAGTTTGGTGCTTCTGCCAGGGGCTATATGGCAAAACAGGTTTTGTTGGTGGAAAGAGGGGTGGCAAAACAAGATTCATTCTGGCCAGGAGTGGTGGTGAAACAGTCTTACAAGGAAGGAAGAGGGCAAACTGGTGGGGCTAGAAACTGGAGGAATGCACCCGTGTGATCCTGCAGGCCTGAGTCTACTCCCTTCAGACAAACTGGGGCTGTAGAACAGCACGCTGTCTTGATCATCACCCTTCTGTTGCCCCTGTGCTCATCTCTGTGCAAATTGGAATGTTTTCTTCCTCCCACTGTTCTGCCAGGGTGATTTGTGTAAGCAGGGTCTCTGGCCAAGGTGATTGCAGCAGCCTATTTTTGGGCCTGCCCTTGAGAGCTGCGAGCCAGGAAGGTGGAGCCCAGCTGTTCGATGTCCATGCCCTGGAGAGGCACTAACACCTGCAATTCGTACTGTCTGCTCTGCAATGCCTCGCTAATTTCATCAGGATCATTAAATAACACCGCAGCCATGTGCTGAAGTGCTGCCTGCTGGCTCTCCTGGTGTTCAGGAGGGGGCATCAGGGCTCAGCTGGGCTCAGGCTACAGGAGATGGGACATCTCTGTTCAGGTTCTGTGACTTTGACTCTGGAGGTGGCTCCTGACTCAGCTTGGCTGCTGGTTGTCTGCTACCCCCTGGGATATTCATTTGTCTCTGAGAGTCAGCCAGAGGCTCCCCCACGCTGAGCATCTCGGTGGGCCCAGTTCTGTTATGACTCACTTGCTCCCCGGAGGTCTTTTTTGATACAGACAGGGATTTCAGGTACAGGTCTGCACCCAAATGTATGTGTATTCCACACTGACCATGGAGCTTGATTCTCCCATCCTAAAAATCCAGGTAGCATCAGACTGAGGTGTTACCCACCCCCAAAGATGCCCCGCTTCACCTGAACATGGCAGAGATCCATCTGAGCAGTCTGTTCCTGGGCCTCCCCTGATCTTCACATCCTGTTGCCTACAACCCCATAAACTGCAGACAGAGCCACAGGGGGAACACGATTAACACCCCACATCTTTGCCATCCAGACCCACCCATGCAGTGAGTGCTAGCAGCCTCTCCTTGAGTGTCAGTCACTCTGCTGTCCCAGGATGACATGTGAACTCCTCCTCCTGCCTATGCTGTGTTGCACCCTTCTCAGCCACAGTAGGGTCTGCTCGAGCCTCTGATGCCACTGGGAGGACTTTTTGCCTTGCATGAAAGCAGCAGTACAGCCAGCCCAAAGGCCTGCCTTTGCCTAGCTCCTGTCCCAACAGTGGCTGGACAGGGTAGGATGTAAGAAGAAGAACACCTCATCCTTTCCCTGTCCCTACCTGTTTTTCTTGAGCAAGGCATATTCTGCAGTGTGCATTTTCAATCAGTTTCTCATCCAAAGCCTTGTGCCAACCTGCTATGATGCCCTTTCTCAAGGAGTTCCACAGCACCACAACACATTGTGTGAAAAATCACTTTCCTCTGTCTGTTTTGAAGAGGACTTTTATTGACTTTGCTTCATGCTGCTGTTTCTCAACTGGGAGAGAGAATGAACAATTCTATTCACCTACCCTGTGCTGGTCATCTTCCTCTGGATCTCTCTCAGCTGTCCATTCAGCATCTCTTCCTGCTCTGACTGTTCATGAGAGGTAGCTGTGGTTCAGTTGTATGTGTGAGAAATGCTATGGCCTGCAGAGCTGCCAAAGTAAAGCTGTAGCTTTGTGATACCCTCCAAATGTTGCTGAATTTATCTTTTCGGCACACCTGCCAAGCTAAGAAATCCTATTTCCCCTATCCTAATGAAGTCAAGTATCAAACACTCCCAACTCATAAAACTAGTGCTTGAGATCTGGGGAGTGAGCCCACACTTCCTGATTCCGTCTGAGGGATGCTTTCCTGAGGTCACCCAGCCAGCTAACCACATCCTATCTTGTCGCTACAGCAACTTATCCCAAAATGCTGCAATTTGCATGGCATCTGTGAGCATCACCTGGTGATGTCACCTCACTGGATGCCTGAAAAAAGCCAGCACTGGAAAAGTCACCTTTAACGAACAAAGGAAAGAAGAGGAGTGTGGGGGGCTGCAGCTGAGCCAATGGGACTGTGTGTGCGGCCGTGATCACGCCATAAAGACAGGCAAAAGCCCCTGGAATCCAGCCCTTGTGCTCAGCTGGCCAAGGGGCGCTGGTGGCCAGAACTGCCTGAACAAAGCTGTGCTGGCTAGGCAGCTCACTCCCTTTGTTCCACGGGGACAGCACTGTGCCCCTTTTTGCCTATGGAAGAATTGCTCCCTCCAAGTTTTGATTTTCACTATGATTGTCTTTATTAAATATTATAAAAAAGAGAGGGTGGCCAGTTTTTGACAGTTTGAAGTGGTCCCACCCAGTGGAAACAGCAGAGAGCAGAGGATGGAGGAATGCCAGGAGGAAAGGGGCAGCCACTGCTCTGGCTGCATTGCTGGTCTGCGCGCCCTCCATCTCTCCTCCAGCGGGATATTCTTCTGCAGCCACACATCGCCATGTCCCAACACCCCTTGCCACATAAGCCCCCCAGGGGCAGCAAGTCACAGGCCCCCTGCCCTCCCCAGGGTCAGAAGCACCATTGGTGTGCTATGGCAGATGGACATGGTGCTCGGCCCGGGGGCACCAGCAGGAGCAGGGGCAGGAGGGGAGGAACATGGGGCCAGACCCGGCCACACATCTGGTCCAGATCATGAGCTGCGTGCAGCCAGGGGGATGCTGGGCAGCACTAGAGTGCTCACTTGCATCACCAGGAGAGAACCATAGTGTTCAGCGATGCTCAAATGCCATTCTGGGAGGCATAAGCAGAGCCTGGTATGAGCACACAGCATCCTCCCTGCAGCTGAAGCAGGTGGGAGAGATAAGCCAGACTTTCCCTCTTGCTCAGCCCTGTCCCACACACACCTCAAATGAGAGCTGCAAAGCCCTCTGTTCCCTGCGCCGGCTCCCCCTACCTCAGCACTGCATCTCTCACTCGCTCAGCAGCTCAGCCCCACATACAGGCTTACATATAAATAAAAGAGCGAGTGTGAAATCCACCCTGGGGTCTCTCCTGGCTCCCACTTGGCTCTCTAATTGGAAAGTCTGCCAGCAGAAGATATTGCAGTGAGCTAAAGCAGAAACAAGCTCCCTTTATCCCAGGCAGAGATGATGGGGTGGGTCAGTTCCCCAGCCCAATCCGCAGAGCAGGTTCACATGGCCTCAGTCTGGCTGTGGTTTTCCATCAGCCTCCTGGGGCTTCCCTGCTCCGCTGCACCTGGAGGGGAGGGACAGGCTCACGTCAGACAGCAGAGTTCCCTGAGGTAGGGCCAGCCCAGCTCTGCTCTGGAGGTTGTGACCAGACAGCGGCACAGAACTGCTGTTACTGTTCTGCAGCGGGTGAGTGTGCAGCTCAAACGTCTGCATCTTCAGGAACATCGTCCTGATTTGGGGGCTCCCCGCTTTGTCCAGCGCACAGACAGTTCCCGTTGAAATGCTGCTGACCTACAGGGACACCCCTTCCTTTTCATCATTCAGCCTAAAGGAATCATGAGTCAGAAACTCATTTGCATCACCTGCTGAAGGGAAAAAGTGCCCCTTGCACCTTGGCTGCTCTGCTTCCATCAGCCCAGTGCCGTGACACTGCTGTCACAGTGATGGCAGCACCACCTTCCACAGAGCAGTGTCCGCACCCCTCATCAAGCTGTGTGCCCTCTCAGACATGTATGTCAGCTGTCCTAGGACAGCTAGGAAACCTCTCCCAAGCTCCAATTGATTTTTTGCTGCCTCCTTCACCTTTTGGAGGTCCTCAGGACAGCTATTGCCTCCATTAGAACTGCTCCAAAAGCAGCAACGATCTCCATACAAGCAGATCAGTGTCCCACAGCTGTATGTTTTCTGAGAAAATGCTGCAGCTTTTCCATTCCTCGTGCCAGGGAGTCTCATTACCTGCACTAGGACATCAGGCTCACCTCGAGATGAGGAGTGCTGCTCATGTTCGCATTCTGTTGGTCCACCACCTCCCAGCCCTGGTGGTCTGGCTGGATGAGCAGCCAGGGAAGAAGCCAGGGAGGGAAGGGGAGCACTAGATAGCATGTCAGCCCACGAGTGGAGTCACACCAGGCTCCCTGAGCTGCTGAGCACAGTTCTTGTGAGCAGAACTGATCTTCCCCATCTGCAGCAGGAGAGAGGCTGGTGTCCTGTGTGCCTGTAAATGCTGCACCATGGACAAAGCAGGGCACGGCCCAGCGCAGCTCGCATGCAGCATGCCCAGGGGTTCTGCTTTGCTCCAGACCAGGCCCACCTGAGTACCTGTGCAGAGAAAAGCCCTCACACTGCTGGAGTACTACAGCACGGAAGAAAATGCCACACAAACACATCAGTTTTGCAAAGTTACGCTCTTTTAAGCTAAGTGTATTTAATAGTGTTAATTGTATGATTCACTGCTCACAAGGAGTTGATGTTTTCCCACAGAAAGTTCATCAAAATTTCTGATGGATGCAGTATCCAGATAACTGGAAGGCAAACTTCTTTAGACAGAAATTTCCTTTTCTGATCGGTTCTTTAGAGGGAAAACAATACTGACAGGAAATACAGTATTATTGCTCATGTTGTCTGTATTTATTAAAATGTCAACTGACCCAGCAAAATGGTTTACACCAAAATACCAATGAGCTTGCTACTTTGACCATGATGTTTGGAGCAGGTGACAAGGCAATGCAGTAGACTTATATTTGTCTCCTGTACACATAAACATCACCTCTGGCCTTTGGACAGTCTCTTGTAATCACTCCCACGATTTTACCCTCTAAGACTGGACAAGGAGATTGCAAAGGTACTGTTACAGCTGTTATTTTTCCTGGTGAGATACTGCAAGTTGTGTATTGCAGACTCTTCCTTTTACTAATCCTACCTCCTGCAGGCACTTAGAAACTAATCTGGATTACTTATTTCTGCTGTTCTATGGGAAAAAAATCCCCCATTGTTTCAAGTCCTGTGGGCTCACTCCAAGGTAGTGGCCCTTGGGAACATCCCCTTGTCTTCCTAATTTCATTTAGGTTGCTTCTTTCCCAAGACTCCTCAAGACTCACGTGTCTAGAGCACATGCTCTAGCTAGGAGCATTATCCTGTTGTAGCAAACTACCCTCAGACCCAGGCTTGCAGCAGAAGAATTACAGCTAGTTAGCAATGGCCTGTTAACAGATGCCTTAGGGAAATACAGACAGCACGATGCTGACCCACAGCACGGAGCTGGAAACACCTTCCTGGTCTGATCTAGACAGGAGTTCTCTACTTCAAAGCATCCCCTGTCATGTTTTAGCCAGCTCATGTCACTGCAGATCAGAGGATTCAAACAGAACAGTCCAGTTGACTTCATCAGACACTGAAGCAAGCCTTTGGCTCCAATCACT
Organism: Penelope pileata; assembly: GCA_013396635.1. Taxonomy (NCBI): domain Eukaryota; kingdom Metazoa; phylum Chordata; class Aves; order Galliformes; family Cracidae; genus Penelope; species Penelope pileata. The sequence goes on along the minus strand of WBMW01002559.1, from coordinate 98,941 downwards.
CAAGAAGTTAGGAGTCTCAGAGTGACCAAGGATGTGAGCTTTGCAAGCCAAATGGTTCCAACCTTGTGTGTATGAAAGCCCCAGGCTCTGCCAGCTTTCCCAGCCCTTTTCCAAATCCTCGCTGGTGTGGTGGGATGTGCAGACCTTCCTGCAGCATTCAGTGCAAGGTCATCACCATGCCACCCACTGTCTCTGTGGAACTCCTTACATCCTCTGTCCTTTCTTCCATGAAGCCTCTCATTTGTGGTCACTGCCAGGTCCTTGAGTAGAGGTCTTCATTCAGTTGTCACAAACTGACCTGATTCCTGGGAGGTCCAGTGAGTTCAGAAAGCCTCAGCACAGAGGAGGTGTGATGAGACCTCAGAATGCCTTGTCCTGCCTCTCACATGTACTGCTCCCTGCTGTATTTGCATCTCACAACACCCATCTCTAACTCCTCACCAACCAACCGCCCAGCTTTGCAATGACATCAGCACCTAAACAAGCCAAAACCTAGCACATTTCCCAGGTCATCCAAAGAATGTTGATGGGATGGTTGGTGACCACCAAGCTCCCAGGGGCTGTACTCTACCTCCAAGGGTGTATGGAGACACAATGGCAAGTGGTTGCCACATGTTAGGAAGTTAGGAAAAACTACATTCGCCTTAGGTGTTGGACTTGATGATCCACTTGATGATTGCTGGATGGGGCTTTGGGCAACCTGGTCTAGTGGGAGGTGTCCTTGTCCATGGCAGGGGGGTTGGAACAAGATGATCTCTAAGGCCTCTTCCAACCTGAACCATTCTATGATCCAGGCTTAGAGGATGGCTCTAGGAGGATGGCTTTGACACAACAGCCACGGCTCCAGCTCTAGTGAACAGGCAGTTTTTCCACTAAAGCATTTTCATTTTGAGTCCTCTCAGAAGCAACTCAGAGCTTCCACACTAGTGTTACCATTGAGCAGTCTGCACAGCTCTGACAACGTTCAGGAGCTTACCCAGCCAGACCCTCACAAGTTTTGAGCGAATTAATAGAATGTGGCCTTGTTCCAGGTTCCTCTCCATATCCATCAAAAAAAGGCATCATCTTGATCCAGGCAAGTCTTTTGATGGGTGCACAGTTTCATGTAGGAGGAATATTCCCAGGGAATCCTGTTTACTTCTCCTCACGCATCCTGGTGGCTCCTTGCTAAGGACAGCAAAAGGTCCAGGCCCCAGTCCAAGAGCCTCTCCAAAGAGCTGGGATTAGTGTGACAAATCATTTAGCCCAACTACAGATGGACAGTGTAAGAATTTATTTCACAAACTGCTGTTGGGAAGGAGAAGCCTGGTTTTGTGACCTGCTCCAAAAGGAAGGATCCTGGTGGGTGTACCCAAAGCCTTCAGCTTGTTCGCTAAACCTAAAAAGACACCAGCTTGTCTCCAAAAGCAGCATCATGCTGGTCATCATGCCAGGCTCTGCACTGCGGTTTGGCATTTCCTAGGAAAAGCAATTCAGGTGAGGCCGGCAGTGTTTGTAAGAGCTCAAAGTTGGTTGTCATAAAAGCTTTTCCAGCTGCCTGCCCAACTGCTGATCCCTTCCCAGGCACAGCTGCCCTTCCAGCCACTACCATTTCACACTCAGCTCTGGAGATGGAACCTGAAGGCTGCCCCTTTCCTCCCCCTGGGCTGGGTGATGCACACTCAGCAAGCTTCCCACCACCTGGCACACAGTGAAGCCCCTCACTTGCCCTGCTGAGCCAGGATTTCAGATGAGGTGAGTACGAGTTGTTCCAGCTCTTCCAGATGCCATGCTAGGCTCCCACCAACTATCTGGGGCTCTGTCTTCACTTTTTCATAGAATCACAGAATTTGGTAGGATCTCTGGTGGCCATCTGATTTAGGATCATGTCCAGAAAGCTTTTAAAGATCTCCAAAGAAGAAGACTCCACAGCCTCTGTGGGCAATCTGCATCAATGCTCAGTGACCTGCACACTCTCAGTCAGCTCCTCCAGATGGGACCTCGGAGGAGCTGAAACAGTCTCTTCCTCCCAGCCACTGTCTGGCTGTGAAGACAGCCAGCACACCGTCCCACAGTAGAGGGAAAACCCACAGTGTTCCTCACTACTGCCCCACGTTCCACCCTGACCCCCACATCACCCAGCTCGATGGGGCACTTTCTAGTGCTCCCACTCAAGCCATAGCCCCAGACGCATCCTATCCTCACTCGATAACTTGCATGCAGCTCCCTGCTCCGTATACTCAGCTATTCTTCTGATATGGTGCCAGTCACAACACATGGGAACCAGGCCTTCAAAATCTCAAGTAACTTCACATTGTCTATGATCTCAAAGTCTACAGGCTGAAACCGGCAAGGTTTCTACAAAATATCTAGTAAGGTAAGCATTAGTTTTACGTGAAATAGAATGAAATGGTGGAGTCATCAATCTTCCCAGCTACCACATTTTTCTTGGCTGAATAAAAATCTTATTTAACAGTAGCATTAAATTCAGTGCTGCCTGTTTCATTCCTGTGTCAGCAGGACCTGGAAAGAATGCTTTTCTCACAGTTTCCAATGTTATTGGTGAGGATATGGTTCTTAATTGCAGCTCTGCAATGTTAACATTTCTAGGATTTTCACCAGACCATTCTATACTTACCCTTGGTTTTTGGGAGTTTCCCTTCTCCTATGAAACTTGCTATTCTCCTGGTGCTAGTGAAAAATCAGTGGGGAAAGGGGAAGTAAGAGTGTTCAACATCTTCACCAACCAACTGCTGCAACATGCTGCATTTTGGAACTACTCCTGTCCTCCCAGTGACATCCTTCTCTCTCTTCCTTACAAAGCCACATTTGGTCTTGAAGGGTCAAGACCACTTTCCATCCCACCTCTTTCCCCAGCTGCTAGGCCTGCACTCCAGAAGCAAATCTGGAATCTTGTTCTACTGCCCTTCAGGAAGGACACCTGGACAAAGTCCTGGCCCCGGGTCTGGCCTCACCAAGGCTCCTGTCCAGCCACTGAGAGACAATGGCTCTCAGCCAACTCAAGGGTGGTGTCCCTGCCGTGATGCAGTGAGTTGTCAGCAGGGCGTCACTCAGCTCCTCCCAGGTAAGACATCACCCTTCACTTTGGAGCTCATTACAATGAGCCATTGGAGCCTGTTACAATGAGCCCCATGAGCACTGGTGGGACTCCTTGAGGGATTCAGCACCATGGCATAGTGGTCTAGCTTGGAGGCATCTCCTGCCCTTGGGAAGCCTCATGAATGGAGTCCCCATCACTGGGCCCCAAAAATATCACCAATGCTGGCTGTGGGCCACCCACCTGTCCACACTGGCTGCAGATAGCTCCAGTCCCCAGCCCCTCCTCTCCCAGTGGGGCTGCAGCCTGCACACATCCTGCTGTGGGACAGTTTGCTGATTGCACACCCCAGTCCTGCCCCTCCTCGCCCACCCAGCATCTCCAACTCTGGCCAGACATGGACACCAGCTCTGCCTACATTGTCCCTCAGGGGCCAGCCTTGAGTGTGCTCTGGCACTACTGCCTCCCAGCAGCTGTTCCACAAACCTCTGTCCCAAAGCCCTGTGGGCAAGTCCTTCGGGCAGGTCCTTGTGCTAAAGATCTGTCAGTGCAGAGTGCCCTGATGTGCTGTTTTCCCCAGGGCATGAGGCAGAAGGACGTGTTTGCCCTTCCCCACATCAGCACCCACAACACGTCCCTGGGTCACACTGTGCCTTCGTCCCATGTGCGTCCTCCATGATGCTCCTAAAGGTGCAGGCCACACATTGTGCCCCAGAAATGTCGCCCAACTGGGACCTCTTGATCTGCAGTCAGTGGGGTGTACCCAAAGCCTTCAGGTTGTTCACCAAACCTAGAAATACAACATCATGTCCCCATTGGCCCTGCAGGGAGCCACCACCCTGGGCAGAGGGCCAGCAGACCTGCACAGCAACAGGGCCAGAAGTCACCCACCTGGGGCCTGGCATCACCCACCCAGCGTGTCACCCACCCAGGCTGGGAGCAAGTCTGTGCCTGCCCCGTGGCACCACCGCTGCCGGAGGTGGGGTGGGGACCCCCACCAGAGCCCTCTGCTGCTCCCCTCTCTGCTGGATGTGGCCAGGGCCAGATCAGGTTTCTAAGTGCTTCCCAAGCCACTAACTGTTTTTAAAAGGAGGGCTGATTTTCTCCTCTTTCATCCCCCTCCCTTCCTCCACCCTACGATGTGTGGCCTGGCCTAAGATGGTGAACAAACAGCGGTGCTGTGAGGCCCCATCCTCTCCACTGAGTTCTCCACAAAGCTCCCAGGGACACAGCATCACCACAGGGCACGTCACTGGGCCCCACAGAGGCCATGGCCATGCCCCACCATTGGCTGCTCCTGCAGATGGGGCCAGGAGCCGTCCCCAGGGTACCATGGGGATGAGCACAGCCGATGGCGTGAGGCTCCCAAAGCAGGTAACGTCCCCCTAATTAAGATAAATACTAATTAAGTCTGGGACTTTCAAAGAAGCCCTGGGAACAGAGACTCCAACTCCTGTTGAATTTCAATGGGAACGAGATACCTGACTCCAGAAAAACCCAGCCTCTGATATTAAGCTTAAATGGGCCTTCTCTAACGTTGATATATTGCTGCTGTGCAGCTCATGAGTGCCTTCCCGTACATCTGAGCACAAGCTGATGTCCTGGAAATGCTAATGAGGATCTTCAGGAGGGCAGCATCGCACAGGCTGGAAGTCAAAGCCCGCCACCATCTTGTGCCATTAAGCATCATGGACTGGCTCAGAGCAGATTGTGCATGAGGCTCCAGTGGAGCCCTGGGTGCTCTGTGCCTCCCAAATTCTGACAGAGCTGCCTCCTCCTCCTGGCTGTGGAGACCTCATCAGCCCAGTCCCAGCCCGCACTGCGTGGGGTGAGTGAGGCACACGGACACTCCTACTGCCACCTTGTGCATGGGGAACATGGTGGAAGCAACCCCAAGGACCACGAAGGGAAGCAAGCCCCGGCGGGAGAAGCCCCCAGGCAGCCATGTCCCTTGGATCTGCAGAAGGAACTTGCAGGAGCCATTGGGGTGGGCAGGGGATGTTTCATGGTGTGGCAATGAGAAGCACCTGGGATCTGCAGTGCCCATGATGCAGGAGCATGGCCCATGCTGGAGCCACGGAGCCGCGTGGGAAGCCTGGACCGTGAGAGCCCGCAGCAACGTGCCACATGTCCGGTTGGCCCATGCCCAGCATTGTGACAGGCCGTGCTCACAGGCTGGCTGCCAGCCCCGGGGTCTGACAAACACAACCTCTCTGTCCTCCTGTCCTGCTGCCCTGTGCCTGTTTCAAATTAAGTCTCCCCACCCCCAGCCCAGTCAGGCAGCGCTGTGCTGAGGTGCAGCCGCAGGCGTCCGGCGCGTCGCAGGGACCTTCCCGAGTTCCCATACACTTTAGCAATTAGAGGGTTAAGTTTCCTCCTGGCCTCGCTGCATTAACTGGAAAGGAATGAAGTGTCAGGCATGTTCTCACCACAGCAGGCTGTTGGAAAGCAACTCCCTTCTCCACGCACACACACCTCCCACTGCTGCGACCAAATTATTTTCTATCCTCCAGAGACCCAGTATGCCAGACAAAATCTGCAGCATGACTCTGATTCATTGCAAAAGGATGCAGATGTAATATTCCCTTTTTTGCCGGGCTCCTCGCACGCTAATTCGCGCAGTGTCTCCGAGTTGCGAGCTCCACGGCTCTGCCCTGCTCTTTATTATTTTTTGCGGAGGGCTCCAACACCCCTCACTGACCCTTGGCCCCACGTCCTTTCTCCCAGCACCGCCAAAATAAAGCGGCTAAGCCTCCCATCTCCAGACGCAAAAAGGCAGCTCTCCCCAACGTGTTAATTAGCCGAGTGTTTGGAAGTAAATAGGTATGATTGGTGGTAATTTCCTGGCTGAAGGGGTAATTATTTGTTTCAAACGGGCTGCAAAATAACCCCTGTAAGGTGAGATAGGAAACTAAATTCAAAAGAGGTTTCCTATTCCCACTAAGCAGGATTGAAAACTGGTTTGAAATTCCTTTTTTTATTTATAGTACATGGTATCCATGGAAACCTACAGAGGAGGTCATGGTAGCTAGGCCTCCGCTTCACCCTGCTCAGGGGATTACCGTTGCACAGTGGTACGCAGTCGTGTAAGAAAGTAGATGCACAATTCCCTCCAAACAGCCCCTGGCTGTGCCCACCCCTTCCCGAAAGGGGTCTGTGCTGCGCTCGGCGGCAGCTCTGCCCACCGCATCCCCGCTGCAGCGAGGGCTGCATCCCCACGTTGTCCCTGTGCCATTCCTGGCCGTGATTTACAGGGTTGATGCTTCTCCCTGCTCCCACTGCTGCTCCCACAGCATGTGTCGCAGCAAAGGAGGAGCCAGAAAGGGATGCGGCAGATGGGGCTGCCGTGGGCCTGATCCTGGGGTTCTGAGCACTGCCACCCCAATACCTTGGGGAATGAGGCATTTCCTGCCTGTAGGAGCCACTGGGATCCCCAGGCAGAGGCCTTTGAGGCTGCGGGTAGCAGTGAGTGCATACTGCAGCATGACGGTGCCTGCTTTAGCAGCAGCCCACTGCTTTTTATGCTGGAGGTACAGCCCAGCTGCAGCCTGTTCCATGGCCAGCGCTGCGAGCAGCCGGCAGTGCAGCAGTGGTGCCAGCCCACTTCCTGTGCCTAGGGGCTGCATCGTCCCCAGAAACCCGCAGTGGGGCCAGGGATGCCTCATGGCCATCCTTGACCTACGTCATTTCACAGTGCTCCCGCAGCACCGTGCCACACTGAGCCCGTGACCTTCGCTCATTCTCCTTCTCCTCCAACACTGCCTTCCCTCCGCTGGCAGATGCTGCTCTGCACTGCATTGCACAGCCCTGCAGGAGGAGGCTGCAGGGCTGGGGCTGCAGGGGCTGAGTGTTCTGCCCCCCCCACGCAGCTCCTTCTGAGCCCTCTCTGAGCAGCCCCCAGCCGCCGCATAGCCCCTTTCATCTCCGCCTTTCCCTTGTCCTCCTCACTGCTGGCTTGGCCTCAACATGGCAACATGCAGACCATCGAGGATGGCAGCTTTTGTGTTCATCCACTAGGGAAATGCTGTCTTATCCAGATTGTCCCCCAGTACAGATTTTTTTTTTTCCCTCTGCTTTTGGAAAACAGAAGGCTGAGAGCATCAAAATGAGGTGAACCAAAAATTATTCTTTGTAGAAACGAATCTTATTTGAGCATCTGTCATAGTGGGAAATGGTACTTAAGCCTTCACCATCACGGGAAAATGGAACTGCTCTTGTCAAACAACCACTTCTGGTGCATCAGCAGCAGCACTGTCCTGGCAAAACACCCCAAGATGCTCACCCAAGAAAGTGCCATGGTGTTCTTCCTACTCTTGGGGGCTGCTCTGAGCCCTGCCCTTTGCCAGCACAGAGCCCCGGCTCCTCTCTGCTGGGCATGACTCCAGCTGGAAGCAGGGAACTCATCACTGGTGAAGAAAACCTCTGGTCCCTTCTCGTGGCTGATCCCCGGGGTGAATTCCATCTTAGAAATGCCCACTTCTCTCTGACAGTGGCTACAAATGCTGGGGACACTGGCAAGCAGGCAGGATGCATGCAGCCATGTCACCACGTGCCATGCCCAGCTCGCCCCTGCCCCATGCGGCTCTACCCCCACTCAGCTGCACCAAGCACTGCACCCACCCTGGGTGTCTTTGCTCACTATAAGCTCACCCTCACAGCCAGCAGTTTTCCAGCACCAACCATAGTTTTGTGCCTACCTCAATGCATTCTCCGCTATAACAAGTACAGTCAATCAATCTCGCCTCCTCCAATAAACAGGAGAGAAGTAATGTTTTTCCTGCTTCCCCAGTTCTCCCTGCATTCTCCACTCGGCAAGTTCACAAGGGCAGCTGGTGCTCTGTTTCCTTGGTCACACACAGCAGCTTGCCCTCCTGGAGTAATAAGAACAAATGACACATTGCTGGCTGTTATCAGCCACGGTCCTGGGCCCTTCTCAGAGAGAGGGTTTGGTGGAAGGAGACATTGGTAGATTGAGGATGTGGAGGAAAAGTTGTCAGTAGATGGTATTTGTCAATAGATGTAACTATGGAGTCATCTGGAGAGGATGAGCAAGGATTTAGAAATGCTGAGGGATGCAGATCTGAGAGAGGAGTATGCTGGAGAAACAGCTCCGGCTGTGACTACAGGCGAAACCCAGGGCTGTCCATTCCACGTGCTGGCCCCGCTGCCCAGTGGGAGCAGCTGGGCCATGGCCTGAAACACAGGCACTGAGCTCAGTGACCCAAACATATGGGCACCAGGTGCAGGAGGCTACTTCTTGCGGTGTGATCTACCCGCCCCTGTGGCTACAGCCACGTTATCAGTGGTCTGGGTGGCCGAGCCTCCACCACCCTGCACCCCAGCCTACGCCTGCAGCCCGGCACTGCCCTGCACCCCATGAGCATGCTGCTTCCAGCCCCGAGCATCCCCACGCGAGCAGCTGGGAGCTCCTCACCATCACCATCAATCGCCATCACCATCACCATCACCCTGCCCTGTGACGTTCCAAGGGAGTGGAGGGCTTGCAACGCTTTTGTCTTTAGTTGTGCTTCTCCCTTTTATTTTGGTTTTTTTTTTTTTGTTTTTTTTTTTTTTTTGAACTGGAAGATATCCCATCCTTTTTACAGCTCCAAACCTGAGGGTGATCAGATGAAAGTGCAGGGGGCTCCTATGTGGGTGGATGAGCTGCCCAAGTCTCATGCATGTGAAGAAGATTCTAGCTTTCACAGCCCTAAAAACTGCACCATAAAATTACTCATAAAATAAAGGTGGATTTTGAGTTTCAAAGTCCTGAGAAACTCAAAATTGTCCTCAGTCAGTTATGGATCATGGGGAGCCTCAGCCTCTGCTTCCTGAGGTGAGAGCTGTGCTGTGGCATCCACTGGGGAAAGGAGATGTGTCTGGGAGGGGAGCGTCCATGGCAGCGCAGAGGCTGCAGCACAGCGGTAGCTGATGTGCTGTTTTCCCCATGAAAGCATTTAGCTGGCTCCACACTACGGATCTGAATGGCAGCAGTCAAATCCTTTCCAACAAAATGCAGAGACACCTTCTCAGACCCTTCTGTAGAATTTATGAGGACTGGGTGCGCTCCAGTTCCCTTCCTGTATCAAAGTGATGATTTAACTAATTGATGATCTAATTTCAGTCTGAAACTGAAACTAACCTGCCGATTTGTGAATTTGACCTTGGTACAGATTAACAGCAGTGGCAGTTAGTGTTGGTTTCACAGCATTCCCAATGGCTTTTGCTTTGGTGATGCCTTCTCTGGACTCCACTTTTGCTTTTTTAAATGTGTCGATGGCACGGTGAGCGGTGAACAGGAGGGACAGGGCTGCAGTCAGCTCTGAGCATCTCCGGGGGGTGTCCCTGGCTGCAGCTGTCACTGTCACAGCCTTTGGCAGCAAGTGCCATCTTTGAATCAGGCAGAGGAGCTGATCTTGCTGGAAAATACCCCAGGCAAAACAATGGAAGGTTCCGCTCTGCAGCAGCTCCAAGGTCATGCAAATGCGTGGGTCAGAGGCAGGCGGAGGGAGCTGGGGAGAGGCTGTGCAGGAGCCGCTCCCATCCCAAGTGAGCTGGAGAGCCTGGGGTCCTTGGGGACCGGTGGTGGTGATCTTGGGGACCCGGTGTCCCCCCAAACCATGCCTCATGCATGTCCCCGCAGCTCCGTGCAGCCCAACAGCAGCGAGGTACCCTCGGCCCGCACCTGGTGCCTGCACAGAGGTGCGTGGGTTCCTGCCTGTACCCTGAACACACACGCCAGCCCTGCATGTGGGCTGTGCACTCCCTCACAGGCAATGCGTGTGCCTCAGGGTTTGTGCGTTTGCACACACCTTGCACACAGATGGAAACGCACCCTCTGTCCCTTGCACACTTACATATGTGCACATAACTGCAGATATGTGCACACATTTGCACTCATGCACTCATACACACATCCAAACCCACTGTACGCACGTGAACACACACACACATGCGTGCCCACAGGAGCTGTGCTTGCAGGCTGCTCAGCAGCTGCAGATGTGCTCTGTCCTCCCAGGACCCTGCACATCCCTGCACTGCTTGGCAGCTGCTGGCTCAACCCACTAAGGACTTTCACACGGGGACTTTCTGGAGACCCACGCCAAGTGGGTATGCCACACCAATAGGGGACCCCACTAAGGGGGCTTAGCCCCTTGACCCACCAGCCCTGCTGCAAAGCCGCCTCCTGCCGTTGCAGATGGGATTGCCCGTCTGCAACTGGGAGGAAGTAAGCAGTGTGGCAGGCCCTGAACAGGTTGCAGGAGGGGAGTGCACGGACTGACGCGAGGCTGTGCACGCGTGGCTGGGCCCTGCCAGCAGGCACAGCATCCTGGCTGAGTGCTGTTCAGGCAGAGCCAGCCCTGCTTCCCCATGCCAGGCAAGGGTCACCCTGTGCAAAAGGGAGAGTGTAGCTCCTGGTGCTGCCCCAGCCCCTCACATGGTTGCACTGTTGGCCAAAGTGCCCATGGTACAGATGCTGACGTGCTCTGGGCAGGCATTTCCTGGTGGGGCTCCTGCGGCAACGCACTGAGAAGGTGAAAGCAGCTCAGGCTGCAGAGATCAGTACTGGGGCGGGGGGATGGCTGTGGGCTAATAATATTCCGTGTCTCATTATGCTGAGTATTAAGCTGAAATTTGCAGATGCTCTAATCACCGCAAGGCATTCTGCACACACAGCCTCTCTGCAGCCCGGCGGCTCTGTGCAAACAGCGGAGGAGAAGCCCCACTAACTGTCCTGCCACATGGTGTCCTGGAATCTTTACAGACCATTTCACCTTCACAAATAGCCTTGGAAATGTCTGTGCATGCAGTCCCTGCAGTAGGCAGATAGCGCAGCCGCCTCAGCATTGTCACTGCTGGGGCCCTTGTGAGCCCTTTCCTATTGCACCACACAAATATGGGGCTCTGTGATCTGCACCCAGGCTGGGTGAAACACCTCACTCCCCCTCGCAGGAAACATGTGCTGTGTTTCACAGAGGATGAGGGAAGCTCCTGCCTGAATCACTTTTTTTTCTTTTTTTCTTTTTCTTTTTCTTTTTTTTCCCTCTCTGTCTCTCTATCTTTCTGGAATTATTTTCTTTTCCTTTCCCAGATCCCTGCCCTTTGCCCTCCCGTGCTCACAGGGGGCACGCCCCAAAGTGCCGTGGGAATATTTGCTCCTGGGGTCTTCTGGGCAATCCCATGAGAAAAGCTGCTCCTCGCCGGAGGTGCAGGAACACAGACAAGCCAGGCTGCAGGAAGGAGGAAGGGCACAAAGCCCACTGGCTGTGTGCAGGAATGAGCAGAGGGGAGTGACGTGGGCCAGGCAGCAAAGGGTTAATTGCAGCCCATCCCTGCTGTTTTTTCCAGGCCTGGCTGCACCAGATTCTTCCATTTCTCTTGGCGGGGATTTAAGCCGTGAGGCTGAGCTAAGCATATGAACACAGAGAACCCCTGCGCTCTGTCAGGGAGCAGGACCCATGTCAGGCGCTGGGGCTCAGCGGGAAAGCACAGCCTGCTTGGGGGCATGCAGGTATCAGGTGCAACAGCAGCATGGCAGAGATGGGCTGAGAGCAGAGATACAGCTGGATGGGCAGCCCCTGCCCTCTGCAATGGTGATGCCACTCAGGGCATGCATGCGCCTGCGTGCTTACTGCAATTAGTAACAGAGGGGAGCCTTGCTCAGCCTGTGCAGGTGAAGGGCAATTTGCAGGGATGGCCCTGCTGCTTGGTGCCCTTCACTCTCACTTCATTCCATTTGGCAGCTTTTCCCTCATGGTTTCCCTGCTGTCCCACCCCACCCTGCCTGGGGACAGAGGCTCTGAGCTGCCCCCAGGGAGCCCTGCTGGGGCTGTTCACTGCCCAGCGAACTGGGGCCACCCGCAGAGTGTCAGAGGGGAAGGGGCTGGGGCTGGTTCCCTGAGTGAGCACAATGCCTCCCCTCTCCGTCTCGCCCTGTGCTCAGTTGCCCAGGCGACTGCTGGTGGAAAATTGTGTGTGGCCATTGCAGCCACTCACCCTGTAGGTCCCCAGCCCCAGTCCACACCTGGCACCCCCTGCAGCAGAGACCTGCACGCAGCCAGCCTAGCGGCACCCAGCACAGCACAGCACCCAGCCCAGCAGCACCCAGTCCAGTGGCCCCAGCACAGCACCTCGCCACTCCCCAGGCCATGCCACCACCTCCTCCAGCAAAGGTCTTTCTCCCCGAGGGTGTGCACAGGGCATTGTGCACAGGGCATCATGCACAGAAACCATCCCAGCATCCACACACGCAGCAATTTGGGAGCAAACACAGAGGGCAGCGTGTTCCAGCTTGGACACCTTTGGTCCAAAAATGGCTTTGCACAAACACAGCCCTTGGAAGGAGGAAAAGAGGCAGGGATGATGGAAAAGGAGAATAAATCCCTTCTGCTGTCAGATTCTGTCCTTGCCCAGAGGAATAATTGCCCATCGCAGGAGCTCGATGAGGGTGAGCAGTAGACCACCTTAAGCTGTGATAGCATCTCTCATGAATGCAGCATTCAGCGTTGCACCATCCACATGCAGAAATAAGCAGGGGCCCGGGGCGTGCTGGCAGCGCTTTAAAAGATTGTTAATAACGCTCTGCTCACGTCCCTGGGAGCTGCTGCCGTGCCCTGCCAACACTATTCTGCCAGTGGTGCTGGAGAGCTGTGCCACCGTCACTGAGCCTCTGTCAGGCACTGGGCATGGCCCTGTCCACTCTCCCATGGCCCTGTCCCACTGGGAGGCACGGCCCTGGGTGTGCACCAGGGCACGGGGCAGCCTGATGTGGAGCTGGGACTGAAAGCAGGGGGTGGTGAGGAACTGCTGCTGGCACAGGGACCTGCGGCTGGCAGGGTGATGGGACAGCACCCTGGGCAGACAGTGGGCCAGCACCAGTGACTGCGAGCCAGCATCTCCTCAGCTGTCCCAGAGCCCGAGCAAGTGAGGTGTGGGTCAGAGCGGTGCGAGGGAGGGGGATGGAAAATCGCTCAGAGTGCCACATCTCCCCACATGCTGCCTCCAGCTTGGGTCAGCCTGGAGCTGGCCATCGACTCCAGCACTGGAGATCCAAGAGAGAGCACGGAGCTTCCCCCTCCCGCAGTCAGGGTGGAATGTGTCATGCTGGAAACGTCCCAGAGCAGCTCCCTCCTGGGCTCTGCTGCCGCTTCCTGTTCTCGGGGGCAGGAAATACCAAGCAAACGGCTCCATGCATGACTTCAAAACTTGCACTTCCAGCGCCGGCTGTGAAGCGAGGACAGAGGAGCCTCATGCCAGGACCAATCTGCGGGGCAGCCCCTCCATCCCCTGATCCTCCTATGCCTCTCAGGATGAGCAGTGTCAGACCCAAGGTGGTGCGCTGAGCCCCCGGCTGCCAGCCCTGGTGCTCTTTGTTTGCTTTTGCTCTCTGTCTCCACTTAGAGCCAGGCAGATGCATGTAGAACACGAGAGCGTGCGCCAAGCGGTGTGAGGGTGCTGCACATGGTGCTTGCGAGCAGGGCTGGCCATGAGCACAGCCACCTTCCTTGTCCTTCACTGTCACCAGGGCCTGCACACTGCAAGCTTTGCATGGAAAAACAGCATCTTATGTGCCCCCCATGAACGCAGCAGCTTCTCCCCACCCAGTCCAGCCGGTCTATGGACTGAATAGCCCCCCAATTTTTCAGGTTGTTTTCATTCCCACTGTGCTGTGCTCACAGTGAGTGCTGAGGGGTGAAGGTCTGCTTAGAAATAACACGGTGGCAGTGGCCCCATTGGGGCTCCCAGCTGGTCCCAACGCTCCATCATTGCAGGGAGCAATCATCAGGGCAGGGACCATGCCGTGCTCCACCCCCTCCATGCCCCAGGACGGGTGCCCAGGGCTCGCTGCAGCCACCGCACCAAGAGGTGCCTGCAGCAGCACGGGGCTGTGAGGCTGTCCCCAAACTCCTGCCTCTAGCAGCATGCAGGAGTCTGGAGGCGTCCAGCACAATCTGAGCCTGGCAGGGGAGTCACTGCCCACGCACTGCTCAGCATCTCCACTCTTGGCCTGGGTGGAAACGGAGGCAGCTGCTCCTGGTGCTGTGCTCATCTCCGCCAGGCGCGGAGCCATCTGCCTGGCAGGGCCAGCCACACCTGCTGGGAAAGAGACAGAAGCTGGGCAACCTCCCCGCCTCTGTGGCTTTCCAGCTGATGGCACCGCCGGGCAGCTCTGACAGGGCTCTGCTGTATGCACAAAGGAAAGAGAGGAGGGGAGCGGGGAGCCTGGTCCTGAGGTGTGCAGCACCCAGTGACCCCTCCACACCCAGGGCTCCCTGCTCCAGGTGCTCCAGGAGCTCTCTGGTGCCTGGGATAGCAGTGACAGGGCTGGAGGCTGCCCTGCGTTCTGCTGCACCGCAGTGCCGTGGTGCTCTCTGCCCCACCTCACTCCTCTGCACGAAAAACCGCGGGAGCCGGAGGTGTGTGCCAGCTGCTTCCCCAGCTCCTGGTGTGCTGGGTCCGTGAACACCATGGGGACACCGTGGCACTCAGGGCACAGGCTACTATCACCAGGTACAGGGCTAGGACACCCCTCCTGACCCAGGAGGCAGGAATTGGGATCTCTCAGCCTTCGGGGTGGCAAAAATGACGGAGAGCATCTCCAGCCACACCACTGCATCCCAGGGACCCATGCGGGCGGCTCCTGCAGCCCCGTCTGTCCCTGGTGGGATAGAGTGACATGGAGCAGCACCCCCACAACCCCTGGAGCTGGGGTGCCCTGTGGCTGCTGCCAGTCCCAGCACTCCCAGGGAGCCTTCCCACCCCGCCCAGGACCGGCTCACACGGGACCTTTGTCTGCAGCCCCAGGGAGGCAGCGAAGCGAGCTCTGGGGATGCACAAAAGCCCTCCTAATGCCCTGAGGGGCCTCCTTCCCCAGCTTCCATCTCCCGGAGATCTCCTGGGCACCTGTGGCCAAGAGCTGTCTGCAGGGAGCTCAGCTCCTCCTGGGCAGCTGCTCCAGCCCCTGGGCTGCCGGCTCGGCAGAGAGGCACTTCTGACTGATGGACAGCCACGGGGAAACACAGAAGCTCTTCCTGGACAGTTTGGTCAATTCATGGCAAATGTCGCTCTTTCCTTCCAGTGACCTCAGGGAGGGACGAATGCCTCCTGGGGCTGCTGGCCACATCCCTGCTGGCAGTGCAGCTCTGGGTATGACGCTGCAGACACTGCAGTGCGCTGGGAGGGGCAGGGAGGTCTCACGGCACCCCGTGTGCACCAGCCCCTGGCGGCTGGTGCCCCGTGTGCCTGGTGCTGGTCACAGGGCCACTGGGGCACGCGGCCCTCCCAGCTGCAGCAAAGGGCTGGGGGGCAAACTGAGGCTCCAGCTGCCCCATGGACTGCCTGTGTCAGCACATGGTGGGCACTGCAGTGTGTGGCAGCCCCACCACTCACTGCGTGAGAGTTGGGGGCTGGATGAGACCATCGGGTCCCACTGCAGCCCACCCTAGAGCGTCCCATAAGTGAGGGCATTCTGCCTGGCTGCTGCCCCCCACTATGAGGCTGTCCTGCCCCATAGGACAGACCCCACCACCCACTGCCACCTGAAGGTCCCAGCCCACCCCAGCTGCTCCTGCAGCATTTTGCAACCCTCTTCCTGCAGCAGCAAAGGAGAACTTTGCTCCAAAAGGGCTGTGTCGACCTTGCCCTGGGGCAGCACTGGGGCAGCGGACACAGCAGGGCCATGAGCTCAGCAGTCTGCGATAGGAACAGCAGCGGCAGCGGCTGCCTGCTTCCTTTCTTCTCCCTGACATCCATTTGGTGGGCAATGCGGCCGTGCTGCAGCTTTATCTTGGTTCTTTAAAAGGCTCCTGGCTGACACGCACACCGTATGGGAGCAGTCAGCCGAGGAGAGCTGTAAATCTCCGAAGGCCTCATCTTGTGGGGCACATTAGCTGTTTTAAACTTGTCAGCTTTCAGCGATGGAAATGGACTGCGGGAAACCGCCCTGCACTCCACATCCTGCTCCATTTGGTGTGCTGGAGGACATGCCGCATCCCTGCTGGGTGGGAGCAGGGCCCCCATGCACATTCCTCAGGGACTTTGCCTGATTTAGGGCTGATTCTCGAGGTCACATGGGGGCTATGAATGTCTCTTGCCCCTCCTCTGCAATCCAGTTTGGATGGGGATGTGTGACCCGCCGAGCACCCCAGCCTGCATCAGCTGCCCCTCCTGTGCCCATCCGTTCAGAGCAACATCGGATCCCACTGCTTCATGGAAATCAGCCCCAGCTTCAGGACATTCTGGTGGGATTCAAATCCAGCTCTGTGTGTGCGTGCGTGTGTGTGAGCTCCAGTGCTCAGCACAGCATTGCATGCAGAGCCCAGAGACACAGCCTGGCTGCTGGTTGAGCTCTCTGAGACCACTCGGGGGGGCTTTGAGCTCCCTTTTGGGGGATGCTCTCATTACGAGGATTCTGCTATCTGAGAGGATGCTCCCATTTTGGGGAGAAGCTCTCATTTGGGGAGATGCTCCCTTTGGGGGGATTTGTGAGATACTCCCATTTGAGGGATGCTCTCATTATGGGGATGCTCCTATCTGAGCATGTTGGGGGGGTGCTCCCATTCTGGGGGGATGCTCCCACTTAAAGAGGGTGCTCCCAGCTGGGGTGAAGCTCCCACCCAGGGTGCTCCTACCTGGGGGATGCTCCTGCTGCCTATGAGAGCTCGTGAGCTGTGTTGGGAACACATTGCAGGGATTGCAGGGAGGAAGAGCACTTTGTGAGCAGCTGTCCCCAAGGTAAACTCCCACATGAGCAACTTCTCCAGAGGGCAGGTGGCCCCTCGCTGCATGCAGCTGGGGCACCCACAGGTCCATTGCTTCACAGGACCCAGAGAGAAGGTTTGGCCTGGGCACAGCTCTCCCTGCACGGGGTGTTTTGGGAACAGCTTCAGCACCAGGGGCCTGCAGCCCTGCAGAAGGCCCTGGCCGAGCCTAATGGGCACCGTGTCTGCACAGAGCACTGACAGCGGTGCTCAGCCCCAGTTCAACCCCGTCCCTCCCCATGCATGGAGCTGGGCGGCGGAGACACGGAGCTGGCGTGGGGGGTCCGGGGTCTGGAGCCCTGCCGGCACCATGTGCCCAGCAGTGCGAGCCCTGCGTCAGAGCATGCTTCCCCGCACTGCTGATTCCTCTCCTTGGTTACGGGAGGTGGGGGAGCAGCCCGGCAGCTGAGCACAGCATCATCCACGGCAGGAGGTGCCTCCGGAGCAGCCGAGTGCCGAGTGACGCATGGCATGCAGCCGGGGGCAGCAGGGGTGGTAGGCACCCACTGACCGTGCCCCCGCTGCTGGCACTGCCATGCCCCTGCCTGCCCCTGCTCCTCACGGCGTCCGTCTGCGGCGATGCCCAGAAATAATCTGTCAGCAAGGCTGCGTCAGAGCCGCATTCACCCACCGCTCTGCATGAGCGATGGGGAGAGGAGAGGGTGAGCACTGCCAGCTGGGCCCAGCCCTGCCGCTGCAGCCCTCTGATAACACCAGATTCGGGCTCTGTGGAGCCGCAACAAGAGGGGTGGCAGCTGCTGAGCCTCCCGTCCCCGTGGGGCAGTGCTGCCCAGGGTCCTGACAGCCCCCCCTGGGCAGGGGCAGGTCTGGGAGCGGGGGGGCCAGGAGGACGCTGGTGGCATCGCGCTCTGCCCTGCACTGCCCCAGCACCACCCACCCCAGTGCCCCTGGCCGCAAGGGTGGCAGCGCCCATGTTCACAGCTTGATTTGCTGATTGCTGCTCACGACACGGTGCTCCAGCCTGGCTGAGGCCGGCTGATCGGTTATTATATCGACAGCATAAACGTGTCACAAATTGGCTGAATTAGCTGAGCGCCATGAACAGGTTTATGGATAATGGGATGCAGAGCCCTTTCGGGAGCAGGCAGCTCTCAATCCTGTTAGACAGCTCCAGCCCCGGCCTTTCTCCGCTTGAAGATGAAAGCCCATCGGACAAAAGGGACGAAGCACGACGTGTGGGCAGGACGCAGCCTGGCCAAGGCAGCCTGTTCCCCATCTGCCTCTCCCTCCTCCATGTCCCCACCCAATCCTTCTGCTTCTCGGGGCCCCCCAGCAGACACTGCCCGCAGGCCCCAGGGCTGGGTAGAGGTTGCTGCCTCTCCCCATGCCCACACCCGAGGCCCACGGCCATGTCTTTGCACTGCAGGGACAGCCCAGAGGGCTGGTCACACGCCCAGGGCCACCCTGAGTCTGCATTTTTGAATTAAAAGTTTCCAGCATAGCCCAAACGGCAGCCTGCTCCAGAAGCAGCTCTAACAGGGTGCAAGGGCGGATCCAGGTGCCGAATTATCTCCCGCTGGATTTCCCATGCATGGGTTATTCTGATCGCTTTTTCACTCCACATTTAGCTTTTATGTTTCCTGAGGCTGGGTCACTGTGTGAAGCTTTGCCCTGTGCCCGCTGTTAGGTCCTGGGATGGGACCTGGCCCCTTGGCAAGGGGTGTCCATCACCACAGGCAGCAGGAGCTCTGCTGCACCCATGCAGAGCACGGCTGCAAGGGCTGAGCCGGCACCAGGCAGTGAGACAAAGACAAAGGCAGCAGTGGTTGGGAAGGGCTGTGCTCGCCTCCCGCACAGCGCTGCTCCTCCGCTGAGCAGCGAGAAAGCAAAACTGTGAAGTGTCTAAAATTAGAGCTGCCAAATCCCAGCTGGGGAAGTCTGGAAAGATCCCCAGGCCCTGGAGCCTTGGGCAAGTAGCATAAAAAGCAGCAGAGGGGAAGGGAAGGGAGCTTGGGGACCACAGCAAGTAGAGCGAGGCGCAGAGGGAGAGGGGAGCGGCCACCCCTTCCCTCTCTCCCTCCCTCGCATCCCACTGCCTCCTGCCGACACAAGTCCCCATGTGCACAGGGACAGACGGACGCCCGCACTGCGTCCAGCTCAGGGGAGCTGCGGTCCCCAAGAGCTGTGTCTGGGGGATGTGACGCTGCCCTGGCGCTGTGGGAGCACCTGTGCCCTGCTCCAGGCACTGAAGGCCCCGCACTGCACCCCTGCCCCGCACTGTGCCACAAAGCCGTCTCAGGTTCTGGAGGGGCAGGGACTGAAGGGGCCAGGAGCTGTGTGACTTTGGCCACCAACGTCCTCACATCTCCATGCAACAAGCTGGGACGGTAACCTCCAAACCCCAGTTTCCCCCTCTGGAGCCCTCAGCAGCAACCCAGGAAGGCACAATGTACCCAAAGCACAAGCTGTGCCATCAGCCAAAAAGCCAGGGTCCCTCAGCTCCTCCCACTGCACGGGTGGGAGCAGAGGCAGGCAGGACCCATCCCTCCAGCAACCCGCTGCACCGCCCTGCCCACCTGTGTTGTCCCCAGCACCAGGCAGCAACGCACCAGGTGGGTGCCTAAGCCCTGGAAAAGCAGCAGCTCCGCAGGCAGCCAGCGACTTTGCACTGCATTTGGTTTCCCAGCTCCTATTTGTCATGATCAAAACGACCAAGGTTTAGCGTCAGCTCCACTGAGCTCAAGAGGTGCTATAAAATGGCTGAGTCAAGGGCACAGCTGTAGCTCTTGCCTCAGCAATGGCAAAATCACACAGGCAGCTGCACCCCGACACAGCGAGAGCAGCACTGATCCTCTAACCCCTGCATTCCCTGGGGCTGGGACCTCAGCCCAGCCAGCCCTTCCTGCTTGCTGCAGAGCCAGACTTGCCTCACTTCATTTGGAGTACATCAACCCCTGCTCAATATTCGCCCGTGGCTCCTTGCTGGATGCATATGGAACTGCCCAAGGAGGAGGAGACAGAGACAACAGAGGATCCAAGGAAGGGTTCTGGTGAGAAGCTGTCACCAGCGGGTGCCCGTGGATGCTCCCAGCTCTCTGCCTGCTGTCCCACTGGCAGCCAAAGCCCAGCTCCACATGCCACCAGCAGCAGGTGACATGGACACGTGCACAGGAGGAGGGTTGTCCCATTGCTTGCCTCCAGCGTGGAGCGAGCCCCACCAGAGAGCCACAGGGCCCGCAGGGTGGGAGAGGGACCAGGATCAGAGCACAGTGTGGGATCTGTAAGGAGCAGATACCTCCACCAGAGTGGTCAGCAGGAGGTGCAGATAGGGACGCGGGTGTTGCTGGAGTGAGGACGGGGTAGGATGGGACATGACAGGAAAGAGGGGGATGAGATGGCCAGGAGAGGATGGAGTGCAACAGCATGAGGTGCTATGGGAGAGGAGCAGTGGGGCAGGGCAGGATGGGACTGGCATGGTGGGATGAGCAGGATGGGATAAGATGAACGGGATGGGATGAGATAAAACAGAGAGGATGGGATGGGATAAAATAAAGGGAATGGGATGGGACCAAAAAGCAGTGAGGGAAGAGGAAGGGATAAAACAGAGGGGAGGGATGAGGTGAGATCAGATGGACAGGAGAGAAGGGGGCAAGATGAGAGGGGCAGGAAGCCCTGTTGGGATCCCACTCCCCATGGCCAGGTGGAGGTGACCCCGGCTGCCCTTGACTGGGGACAGAGCCTGCAGCGTGTCCTGTTCCAGCAGTCCCAGCAGTCCCCTCTGGCCCCATGGCTCTGCCCCACACCCCGCAGGGCTCCGTGCCGGAGGCAGGGAGCCACGTGCACAGCCAGGCACAAGTGTCTCACGCTTTCCCATGGGGAAGAAAATTGCTCCCCGGAGCGTGAGATCTGATTAGGTTTGTGACACACCACAGCACAGCGAGGACATGACGGCCAGCCCTGCGTGTGTGTCCAGCGCCTGGCCCCATCCTCCTGCTGCTGGGGGCTCCTGCACAGCAGGGGCAGTGGGCTGCCCATGGGCACCTTCTCCTCCTCCCCTCCATCACTGCATGTGGGTGCTTGCTGGGCACCCTGCAGCACAGCCCCCTGTGCTGGGAGCCACGGGGCTGGGAACCTCCAGCCGTGCCTCTGCCCCATGCAGGGCTGCAGAGGGACAGAGCTCCTGCTCTGGAGAAAGGTCTGCGGTGACCCCATGGTGGTGGCCACCCCTCTGCCCCCAGCCGGGTGCAGAGGTGCTCTCCGGCCCTGGGCCAAAAAAGTGGCCACCACATTGTGGGCCACCAGCCCCAGGGAGCAGCTTCCCTGCCCCATCCCAGGAAGCTGGGGCTTACCTGGCCCGAAGGGGTGGCAGCTCCAGGGCCACTCCAGGTGACAAACACAACATGTGCTGCAGTTCACCATCCACGTTCACCATCCCTAACAGTTTCCAGGTGATGCCTGCCTCTTTATTTGAGATCTCTCAACAGCTGTCTGATAGCGAAGACCTTTATCTCGCCTCTCCCGGGCTCCCATCCAGCACTGTTCTCCCGAGATAGGGAAAAAAAACCAGAGTTCTCTCCTGACCAAGCGTCTCACCTCCTCTGCTGTGGTGGAAAATTACTGCCACAACCCGGGGCCCAGCACTCGCCCCTTCCTGGCGGCTACAGCTTTTGTGCCTGGATTTCTTTCTCTCCTCTCCCTAGTGGGAGTACGGGAACCTCAGCACTGGGACTGACGCCAGGAGGAGACAGCCTCACAGGGGCACCGAGTCACTGAGGGGCTGGTTTTGTCCCCTCAGCCCCCAGCCCATATCAGCCCACCGAGGACCACCTGAGCCTGCTGAGGCTTCTTCCAGCTCCTCAAGCATCTGTGGGGGCAGCGGGCTGCTCCCAGGCTCCTCCATGGGGCCCTTGCTGGCCCAAGGGGGGAAGGAACCAGGCTGTTGTTGTGCTCTCCGTGGCATCTGCCATGCACCTCACTTGCTTCTTGGAGGTGCAGATTTTCTTCATCTCTGGGTGCTCTGGGCAGAGCTCTGACCAGGGGAAGAGGGGCACAAACCACCCCACGTGAGGGCTTGGGGGAAGGCCTTACTCCTGGCTCTCTGATAGCAAGACTGAGTCACAGTGCTTGGGGAAACAACCTGTGTGCAGAGCAAGAGGCTGCTGGGCTGATCTTGTCACAGCTGTGAGTATTGGGCAGAAGAAAAGAAATGGAGGGTGTTTTCTACAGTGGAGGAACCACTGGGAGGTGCCTGTTTTACCCTGCATTCCCTGTTTCCCATCATGTGACGGTCAGGGCGGACTGAGGCATCCCAACCATCAGCATCACATTTTATCCCAATGGGATCAGCTATGTAAAGTGCCTTCTCCATTCCTTTAGCGCTTTCCAAGCTCTGGAGCACTTCCAGTGTCACTGCCAAAGCCAAACCTGTGTGGGGTGCCCAGGAGCCGCAGTTCGACCCTGATGCAGCCTGAGGTCCCCAGAAGCAGGGCCCGGAGCACCGGGTGGAAAAGAAAGGGAGAGGGCAGCAGCGTGAGCTCATTTCCTAATCCGGAAAGCAGCGCGTTGCTGCCCGCCCACACACATGCTGAGTGATAACAATGCAGAAGGTCGGGGCAGCTCCGTGCTGTGGGGCCGCAGCCGAGGGCCTGCCCGGGGCTGGCAGTGGGGAGGCAGCTGCAGCCGCCCTGTAGGAAAGGCTCTGAGAGTCCGGGGCTGTTGTGGATGTGCGTGAGAGGCTCCCCCAGTCTGACCTCCTGCTGCCTGTGTGTCCGACATCAGGCACCTTGGCAAGAGATGTGGAACCTGGCTGGCGTGCGCAGTGTGTCCTTGCTTCCCTGGTCTCCAGAATTCAAGGCACAGTGTTTCCTGAGCTAGAGGGGTGCTCTTCTGTCCTGTCTTTATCTACCGCAGCTCCCAGGAGAACCCTCAGCCCCACTCCCTCTGCAGCCAGGAGCCCCAGCCCATAAGGATGCTCCACACAACAGCCATTTCTTCGGGTTTCCTTTGAATCTGGCTCCTGAACATCTCATCTGCCCTAGGCCCCAGCTGCATTATGAGGACACAGTGAACAGCCAGCCGCCTTCTCCCTGCTGTCAGAGGTTTCAGCTTCCAGCCCCTGGGTCCTCTGCCTCAGGGAAGGATGTTCACAGTGACAGGACACGCAGTGAGTTCACATCTTGTGCCGTGGGTGGATTTGGACAGGGTTTAGTTTTCCATTCCTGAAAATAGAGAAAGGCAGGAAGGAAGTCCCGTCCTGCCACCTCCCCTGTCTCAGGGGTGACCTTGGAGCTCCCCACTGCGCCGAGGGCAACTCGAACACACCAGCACTGCTCCCAGGGCTGGGGAAGCTGAGCCACAGAGCTATCACATTTCTTCCATTTTCTGGTTGCCTTGCAACTGCACACCATAGGGCAACAAATGGCTCCCAAAGCCCCGTTGTTGCCTTTAGGAGCCAGTCCAGCCAATGCTGCTGAAGCATTTACATTCTGCTTTTCCTTGGATGGATTTGTCCTCACCACACTACCCTGCTCGTCCTTGCTGCAGGACACTCACCCTTGGCACACCAGCAGCAGTGAGCCGAGTCACTCTTCAGTGCCATGGCAGAGGAGTGGCAATGCCAGAGCTGAAGCCACTCCGGACAAGTCCCCACGAAGGGACAGCGGTGGCTGGGCACGTGCAGGCTGGCAGCCCCAGTCAGGCAGCTGATTAAAATGCAGTCCAGCAACCCCGGCCTGTCCCCACCGTCTCCCAGCTTTAAATAATAGCTTAATTATCTCATTTACATTTGGCTCCTTTCAGGGAGACACCACCGTTTGTTAACATTTTCCATCCCGGTGTCCCCTTGGTGTTCCCACACGGACTTGCAGGATGCAGGGGACAGGAGAGCTGCCCTGGCCAGGGCCATGCAGAAGGTTCCCTCATGCCCCTCCTGCAGCTCTGCCCCTTGTCTCTCCCCACGTTCCTGTTTCCACCCCTTGCTGGGCAGCTTTTAACTTGCTGTTTTATCTTCTCCTTTTCAATCTCCTTTGAAAGCTCCTGCCGAACACTGAGTTCCTTTGAAGAGGCAGAGAACCTCTCGGTGGATTGCCCTTTCTCACCGGCTGGAGGATGAGCTGTGGGGGATGCCAGCACCCAACCCACGGGCTGGAGCTGCTGCTGCGCCCTGGCCATGTCCCTGAGTGTGCTCTGGAGGAGGCAGGGACCAAGGCATCACCAGCCTCCCCTGCCCAGACCCTCTGAGCCCACTCTGAGTCTTCCTGGAACACCCAGAAAGCCCAAACTGCGTTCCTACATCACTGTGGGACAATTAATTATCCCCACCCATATCTCCAGCTAGGTTGGGACCCACCAGTGGGGGACAAGGAGGGGATGTGGCTCTGCAGCCCCAGCTCCTGTGCTGTGCCAGCCCCATTAGCACATCCCTGCCCGTCTGGCTCCATGCAGCCCCAGGGCTGCTCCCTCCCCATTCTTGGCACAGACGAGCCCAGCGCCGCCATCCCCAGAGCTGCACTGCAGCCTCCTGCATGAGTGGCAGGCATTTCCAGATAGTCCTATTGATTTTGTGCAGCCTCCAAAGCCCCCTTCCTGCTGCTAATTTAGCCGGGACCACCGCGCTGTCCCTTCTCCCCATGATGCACGCAGCTAAACCCTTTGATCTACTCCCTCCCTCTCCCTTCAAACAGCCCCTCATTGCCAGGAGAGCTTGTGCTTCAGTGCAGAGGTGCTCTTTTTGGAACATATATTTTTAATGGGGATTTCAGACATGGCGCAGGCACAAGGGAGTAATTCTCCTGTGCCCTGGTATTTACATATTTTCCAGCATGCACAGCACAGGCAGGGGAAGGTTTCACAGGGGGAGTGCGGCAAACAGGAAGGAAAGAGCTTTGTGCTTTGTATCACCAGGGCCCAATTACAGCCTGAAAGGCAGGGAGCCCATCCGGGTATCGCCCTCTCCAGCCAGTCCAAGCTGCAATTACAGTCCTTGCCAGACTCAGCGGGATCTGGAAAAAATATCTCGAGAGCTTCAAAAATGATCACTAGCTCACTCTTCGGGGCACAGAGATTTTTAGGGCACCATCTGCTTGCTCTTCTCTGCCAACACAGATCCTAAAAAAACCACTGGTTTTCACCTGGCCTCTGAAGGAAAGCGGGAAGCAGGGAGAGCCACGTGCTCGGCGCTGTGCTGCTGCTGAGGGGCTGGAGAAGCCATGCTGCAGCTCAGGGCGAGGGGCAGCGCTCAGCAGGGCGAGCTGAGGGCTGCTGGGGAGATGAGAGGAGATGCCATGGTTGTGGGAGGTGGGGTGAGGAGCTGGGGTGAGCCCAGCTCCCCTCGGGTGGCTGGCAGCGTGGGGATGAGGCTGTGCTAGAGAAGAGGCTGCTGCCATGGCCTGGAAACTGGTGCCAAGGACGGGGAGGCACAGCGCTGTGCCCTCCAGGGGAACCATTTCCATCACCAGTCCTACACGCTGCTCCAAGCCACATCAGTGACCAAAGTGAGATCTGCTGCCGATGACAGCACTTTCCACTCTTGCAGGGCAGTTTCTAGGCAATGCGCTGAAAAAAATGAACTGCATAAACAGTATGAAGAGAGAAAAAGAGCTGTATGGGAATACTGTGCATCGTGCTAAAGCCAGCTAGCTTTATTTCTGAGCCAAGCCAACAAATATTCAAGTGTTGCAAGTTTCTCAGCGGAAACAGGCTCTCCAGCGAGCCAGATTGGACCTTCAGGCACTGCTAGGGCTAAGTGACATACAAAGGTAGGATTTGTCCCACTAAACATACAGCACCAGCACACTGCTGTCAAGGCATACAAGCCCAATTCTCTCTGAAGTTCTTCCACCCTCGAAGTCCTGCCTGGCAATTATACGCATTTTCATGTCTAAATTTGTTGGCCTGTCTCTAGACGTGCTGTAGGGTATGATATGGAGCATTTGGGTGTAAATTTCTGTGTGGCAGTGCTGTCTCTGTCGGATCACTCACGCTAGGACATTCTTTGCTCCTTCAACACTGTAAAACCTGCAGAGAGATGTTCTGACAGGTGGGAGGCTGCTGTGCATCCTCATGCAGGCAGAGAAAGAAGGAAGCCTGAACCCCGAGCTGCTACTGCTGGCACAGAGGTGGAGGACACATAGGGATGGAGGTGGGATGGGACCTGTCACCACAGTCGGAAGCTTGTTTCCTGCCTGTCACACAGTGTCCCACGTGACCCTGCACATCCAGGCACCAGACGGGAGGGCTGGGGCTCTCCTGCAGGGCAGGATGTGGCCTTCCTCCAGGTGCATTTGATCCTGCTGCCCACCCTGCTCTCCAAGCTGATGTTTGCCTGCCAGGGCTCTGGTTCTGGTGTGGCAGGTGTGCTGCTGCCCTCCCCAGCCTCATTCAGGATCTGTGGGCACAATAACAGCAGCAGTGGAGTAGCCCAGAAGGTGATTCTGATTCCAGTGAATAGGTTTTAGTGTTAACAATCAATTCAGTAACATGGCCCAGGGGATCAAGCCAAGCAGCTGTGTGAGGGGCTGGCCTCAGGACCTGCTGGTTGGTGTTTCTGCTTGTCCAGATGTGGAGAGATGTCCAGCACACCCTGGCCGTCTCCTGGCTTTCCCTCAGTGCCATGGCAGAGCCATCAGCCCTTCCTGTTCCCACTCAGCAGCCAGGCACCAAGCAGGGCTCAGTGAGGCCAACATATACCCTGGCTGTAGCCCTGAAGCTCCCAGGGCAGCAGGCTGCCCTGTCCACCCACGCCCTTCCCTGGGGTCTCCCCAGGCTCTGGGGACAGCAGAGGACTCCTGGCAGCCACAGCTTGAGGGGAGTGAGGAAGGAGGAAGATGCTGGAGCTGCCAGCATGATCTGGGGCTGGCTGGCTTGTTGCTGTGCTTTGGTCCTGATGGTCTGGCCTCCCAGGATGGGAGCTGATGGCTCGTGGGTCCCTTCTGGTGAGCTCTCAGCACAGCAGCCCTATGGACCTCAAGCCATAGGGTGAGATCAGAGCCATTTCTGGGACCCTCTTGGGAATCCCAGTGCTGACAGCCTTCACCCCTGCTTCAGGGCCAGAGGAGATCCCCAACCACACAGAGTGACACATGTCCATACAGGGACTTCTCCAAGTCCCCTAGGGAGGGAAGCTGAGCACAGCCCTGGATCAGGGCCCTACAGCACTGAGAACCCCTCCGAGCCCCAGATACCGCAGCAGCATCACATCTGCTGGGCCAGCCCACAGTCAGAGCCACGTGGGGATGACCTCCCTGCTGTGTCCCCTGCTGCCACCCCCAGCCCTCCGCCCTGCACACCACAGCCCCTAAAACATCAAGGCCAGGTACCTTGCTGCCAGACACTGGAGAGCTGCCAGACGCTGCTCCCAGCGGGGCCGCAGCCTGCTCTGCTGGGCAGGAAAGCTGCAGGGCCATGGCCTGCTCTTCCTGGATACAGAGAGCTGCGAGGCTGTGGTGTGCTCTGCCCGGATACTGAGAGCCACAGGACCATGGACATCCATGGGCCTCACGCTGCTGGAGGCCCAGCACTTAGCCCAAGTGGAGCGTGACCCGGAACTGGGCTGGGAATGGGCCCTGCTGACAGGAACCAGGCACGTGGGGCTTGGAGAAAACCCTGCTTTGATGTAGCCCACAGAGAGGATGTGGACCTCAGCACCAAAATCTGCCTGGCAAAGAGGTCACAGGAAACAAAGGGAGGAATCACTGCTGCCCTGCACATCACGTCCCCATCTGCCAGCCGCTGCGATCTGCAGGGCCCCAGAGTGGCTGAGCTCATGGAGACCTGGAGTCAGCCCCACTGCTCCCCTCTGCTCCCTGCAGAACCAGCCTGGGACACCTGGACCATCTCTGCCGCCCTTCAGGTTGCCCGGGGGCTGCCCCAGTGCATGGGGAGATGTGGGAAGGGGACACCAGGGGGCTTTGAGCTGCCATCCCCAGTGTCCCAGCTCAGAATGGGGCTGCTCTTGGACAGGTGAGGGAAGGCGAGAGACCCTGTGCACCTCCCTGAGACGTTACGAGCCTCTCCAGGTGCTGTGTTCTCTGTAAGCACTGCAGCTGAGTTCAGTCACTGCTACACCAGAGCAGAGCTCAGTCCTGGTGCCAGCAGTGCTGACCCAGAACTGAGCTCAGCTCTGTGCCCGCTGCCCCTGGGGCCACCATGTCAGGGGCAGCAGCCGTGCAGCCTGCTCTCACCTCCCGCTGCCCCGCACTCACCGTGCCTGCAGCCGCACCAATTGCTTCACGAGGCCATGCTGTGAGCAGCTCTGTGAAAGGATCTGAGCTGCAAAGCCTCTCCAAAGAACAAAAGAATCCCATGCGCTGTGATCTGTGGCCTTAGGCATGGCTCATACTTCCAGCCCTCGGGAGCAGAATAGCTGCTTGCTGAGGGCAGTCCTGTGAAAGGCAGAGGGGTGTCAGAGCATTGCCCTTCCTATGAGCTCAACTGTCTTGACCTCATTGTAGTGTCACAGAACACGTTGGGTTGGAAGGGATGTCAGGCGTTCTCTAGTCCAATCTCCTGCTCAAAGCAAGGTCAGTTGTGGGTAAGATCACATCGTCTGGTGGGGGCTTGGAAATCCCAGAGGATGGAGACTGCACAGCCTCTCTGGGCAGTCTGCTGGTGCTTGACTGTCTTCATGTGTCCTTATCTCCAGCCTGGACTTCACTTATTTCAACTCATGCCACTTGTTTCTCTTCCTCCCACCATACGCTGCCGTGACAGTCTGGCTCCACCTTCTCATGGACCTCCTCATCGATATTGGCAGGCTGCTGTCAGGTCCCCACAGATCCTTCCCTTCTCAAGCACTGGTCTTTCAGCATTGATGTTCTTGCCATCCTTGCATCTGAGAGGAAGCTTCTGCAGTCCTATGCGATTGTCCTCCCCAGCTGCCCAGAGCTCTTGTGTCCTTCTGCACCTCAGCCCGTGAAGACAGACAAGCAGATGACACCCCATCCTACCCGGGACTGCTCTAAGAATTGACAATGACAAAACTACTGAATTACCTCCGTCCAAAATGTTCCCATCCTTCAGCCAACACACGATAACATGGGGCGATTAATGCTACCAGCCTGTAACACCTCTGAAGGAAAAGAAAGCCCTTTCTCTAGGAGCTGAGGTTTTTCTGGGGAAGCAGAGACACTTAGTAGTTAGAACAACGGACAAGGAAGCTTGATGGGTCTCAGGTAAATATGTTAATCACACCGTGCCTTAATTTTGCATGCAACTCCTGCAGGAACTAGTGGGTGAATGCAGTAGGCATCTGCAGAGAAGTGCAAGTGCTATCCACTCAACCTGGCTGAGTCATCCTGTGCTCTGATTTCACACTCCATTGGCACGAGCCAAACCCAAAAGTCAGTCCTCACATGGTTAAGCCTCTTCAGAAAGCAAGCTGTATTTTTTTCCAGGTTAAAGAGAGGATTAAGAGGAGCTGGAGGCTCTGGGAGTTAGCTACATAGATTGGAGACAGATCCTTGCATCATCACCATCAGCCATCAGCACCTCTGCCTGCAACAGTCCCCCTACGATGTCTCTTCAACAAGCTCTGAACCAGGCCAATCCTCATTCAAAGAAAGAGCAATATTAGATGTCGAAGCAGTGGAGAGGTGGGTATGAGCATGGATGCAGAGGGTGTTCTGATGGATGAAAAGCTGCACATGAGCCAGCAGTGTGTGCCTGCAGCCCTGAAGGCCAACGGTATCCTGGGCTGCATCAACAGAGAGGTGGCAGCGGGGACAGGGAGGGGGCTGTCCCCTGTGCTCTGCCCTCATGAGGCCCCACCTGCAGCACTGCGTCCAGGCCTGCGGCTCCCAGCACCAGAAGGATGCGGGGCTGTTGGAGCAGGGCCAGAGGAGGCCATGAAGAGCCTTTTCTTCCCCAGGCTGAACACCCCCAGCTCCCTCAGCCTGTCCTCACAGCAGAGGTGCTGCAGCCAACGATACCATTGACTTTCCAGCCTGACGGCTGATGGTGATCATGCAAGGTTGGTTTGGAAAAGACCTCACAGCCTCCCCAGCCCCACCCCTGCCTTCTGACCTAAATCTCCCGTCTTTTAGTTTAAAGCCATTCCCCCCTCACTGTGGCCTTCCAGTACTTGAAGGGAGCTTGTAAACAGGAGGGGGATGAACTTTTACATGCACAGAGAGTGATAGCACTAGGGGGAATGGTCTAAAACTAAGAGGGGAGATTTAGGTCAGAAGTGAGGAGGAAATCCTTTACCCAGAGGGTGGTGAGGCCCTGGCACTGCCCAGAGCTGTGGGTGCCCATCCCTGGAGGTGCCCAAGGCCATGGATGGGCCCTGGGCAGCCTGAGCTGGGGGCACCCAGCCCATGGCAGGAGTGGGGCTGGGGGCTGCGAGGTCCCTTCCAACCCAACCATTCTGTGATTCTGTGGTGTGATGGAAACAGGTGGCTGAGAGCAGTGTGTAGAACTGAATGTGTGGGGAGGTACAGGAGGAAACCAGAGCTGACCAGGCAAGGACCATGAGTTTTGTGTCCATCGGAGCTGGTTGCCTTCCATGACAGGAGGACGTTTGGGAGCTGGCATGAAGGTGGGAGTAAGCCAGAGAATCTTTGGAAGTCACCAACATGACTTCAACAGGGTGAGACCTGAGATCTCATTAGCCACAAGGACTGTGGCCTTTCAACCACCCTAATTATTGATTGCTCAAAGAACGCTTCCCACAGCTGCTAAACCTGCTGACGTTGGGCCGTGGATGTCTTCTATTCTGGGAAGGGGGAGTGGAGTCTCCTAGTGTGAACTTGTGGAGCTGGGCAAAGCCACACTGGAGCAGAGATAAAGTCAAGGACAGCTGCAGCTGCTTGGCAATTGTTCAAAGTGAGCCACGAGTCAGTGACTTGGCTATTCTGGGACAAGTCGAGGAGCCAATGCTGGGAAGAGCAAATTCACAGCCTGCTAGCACATAAATGGGCTGCAGCAAGCCTGGATTACAGCAGCATGCAGCATGGAGGCGAAGCAGAATATTGCTTGTCTGGTGCTGAATGGAGACCTGCAAAGCCCTGTCCTTCACCATGCACTGAGAAGTCGTGGTGGTGGATCTGCTGCGATTTATCTGCCAGAGCACATGGGTCTGCAGCTGGGAATGGTCACACAGGGTCACCAAAAGTCATGAGGAAAACAGGTGCTTCAAGGACAGCATGGGTCCCATGAGCGCTGACATTTGTGTGGTACAAAGGGATCCCACTCTGAAAGTATCTGTTCATCTCCAGCCACAGAGAAGGGAGCCTGGACAGTGGGCTGGGACAGGGACAGCTCTGCGAGAGGTACATGTGTCTCAGCTGCCACAGCTCATGGAGGCTGGAGGAGCCAGATGCCATCACTCAGTCTGTCCTCACTGTAGGAACACTGTGCAGGGACACCATGCAGGGACACCAAGCCAGGGAGCTGTGCAGGCTCGTGGGATGTGCCCCAAGCAGAGGACAGAAGCTGAGAGCC
This sequence comes from Penelope pileata, assembly GCA_013396635.1. Taxonomy (NCBI): domain Eukaryota; kingdom Metazoa; phylum Chordata; class Aves; order Galliformes; family Cracidae; genus Penelope; species Penelope pileata. The sequence continues at coordinate 67,744 of WBMW01002559.1, read as the reverse complement.
TGGATTTCTTTTGGAGGAGGTTCTTCTAAAGCTGAACCTTAAGTTCAGATTTTACAAATGGTCCTTTTCTCCTCATTTCCCCCTTCCCTCCAATTTCCTCAAATTGAGTCAAATCCACGTTTCTGGGCTAATGTGCAGCTGGTAGAGGTTCCCAAGCGGGAGTGCTGCTGGAAGTGGGATGTTCAGGGAAAGAGGCTGTGAGGTTCCCCGAGTCTGAAACCCCCAGAGCCATCCGCCCGTCTTTCCCTCAGCCTGGAGCATGCGGGATGGGTGTTCTTCCCTTCCCAGCTGCTAGGGAGCAGCAGGACGGGCTGCTCCAGCACGGCACAGCCCAGCTCTGTCCCTGCCTGCCATGAGCCATGTCCCTGCCACACCGACCCAGCACAGCTCAGCTCCAGCACCAAGCTCAGCCAGCCAACGCAGCGCTCTGCAAGCTGGTGCAGAGGACACGGGCCTGCCGAGGTCACGCGCTGTGAGCGCTGGGAAGCAGATATGATCTCATTAGGCAAATGTTTATGATCGATATTGTCCACTCCCTGGCAATGAATGGCATCACATGGAGCAGTAAGCTCTCCAGGGATGGTTAGAAAGGACAGAAGGGCCTGGACGGAGTGTGAACCTCTGCTCACCAGGCTTAAAAACACCTACATTTACTCCAGAAATTTTTTCCCAGCTCACCAAGAGATTAATGAGGTGCTCGGAAACCCCAGACATTAATTATTGGTTATGCAAAAGATTTGGTTCATCACAGTTGCAGAGCTCGTCAGCACTGAGGGACCTCGCAGCCTAGGATGTGGGGATGCAGGGTCCCTGTGCATGCGTGGGTGATGGGGTCCCGCAGCGAGGGACCATGTGCGAGGAGCAGCACTGGGCGGCCAGGCCCTCTGCCCCCCGCTGCCAGCCCTAAGGTGACCGATGCGGCTGCCCCGGGGGGGGGACAGCCCTCACTTCCACCACCCCCGCTGCTCCCGGGAAGCTCCGGCACGCAGAGCCGTGGCGAGAGGTGAGATGCAGTGAGCTGAGGGTGGCAGTGATAAACCTCCTGCAACGCCCAGCAATTAATCTTGCAAGGCGGTGAGTCAGAACCACTCGGAGCTGCCTCCCCACACCCAGAGCCACTGCTGCCTCCGACACGGGGGCTCAGAAGTGGCACCGGGCTGGGGCCTGGCTCTGCTGTGTCCCCCTGCATAGAGGTGCCAGCCCCTCCCAGACAGCCCTGCAGCGAGCAGGGAAGCGCAGCCCAGGCGCAAGCGTTGTGTTCCAGCAGAGGAGCAGGCGGCTCCAGTCCTCGCTTCTCCTCTGGCCGTCTCGAGCACAAGATGCCACCCTCATGATAAAGCTGCACATCAAGAGGTGTCAAAAACGAGAGGGCTGCAGGAGGCCGGGAGGCTGCAGGTGCCGGGGAGAGCTGGGGCCAGAGGAGCGGGCAGCCTGTGGGCTGCCCTGGGGAGCACCCTTGGGCACTTTCCCCACGCTGCCCCCGACTGCAGAGCACCCCAAAGTTTGCAGAGTTTTCCCAGGGAAAAGCCTCTTCCCATCTTGCCCTAGGTATGAATGCAGTTTGCAGTTTTAACAGCAGATGTCTCTCCTATTATGATTTATAAAAATGCTTAAAATAAATAATGCAAACATATTTACAGGAATGAATTCCTGTTCCCGCGTGTGTTTGTCACTCACAGGCTTATGGGCAGGAGCTGTTGGCTCCTGAGCACTCTGTGCAGCCCCCTCAGCCCCTGCTCGTCGCTGCTGGGCTCTGGACGGGCCGGCCCTGCGCTCTGGCTCTGGGCACAGCTCCCCTGCAGCCACTGCGCTGAGTGCTGAAAGCGGTGGTGCAGGAGGGCTGCCCGGCAGGGCCTGATTTCACACATCCTGACAATTTCACAGACCTCTGGGCGTGCGTTTCTTTGAAAACAGTGGAAGGCACAGTGGAAGGCACAGTGGAAGGGTGACTTTGGGGGGCTCTCCCAGTCCACTCCCTGGGCCACAGCCGCGCTCTCCACATGACCTCTGCATGGGGCAGTAGCAGCCGCTGTGTGTAGTGACCCAACGGAGGTCAGCCGAGGGGAGGGCTGCCGCGGGGGCTGCCGGGGGCCCCCATGCTTCCAGTGGAGCAGCTTGGTGCCGCTGCAGCCCACGCACACAAAAGAGTGAGGCTGTACCTGCCTGCACTGCTGTGCTGTGGGGAGAAGTGGCCCAATTACCACTCGCAGGAGCCTCGCCGTTTCCATAGCTTCGCTGCGCAGCGCTTCCGTCTCCCGAGGCCACGGGAGCAGGACCCAGCATCTTATCAGCCATCATCCTGCAGCTCAGCTGCGCTCCGTCCCTACCTGCTGGCGGCACGCTCACCAGCAACACGGGGTAATAGCTTTTCCCACCAGAGCCCTATGATGATTTCTTCCTGTCACAATTTGCGTTGCTTCCAAAGCCACTCGCACAACCGGCACTGAGGATGCAGAGCAAAAGGCAGAGCTGCTGCTGCCCAGTGCCCAGGGCATGAGGAGCAGAGCCTGGCGGGGTGGGACAGGTGGAGGGGAGCTGCTCCCTGGTGAGACATGGCCTGCAGGGAGCTGATGCCCACAGCAGGCCCAGCAGTGAGAGCCACAGCCTGCCCTGGGGGGCATGGAGCGGGGGCGCACGGAGGTGGTACCCATGGATAGACCCCTGCCCCTGCTCTGCTTCAGGGTGCTGGGAGCTGACCCATGGCCCAGGGATTCTGTTTAGAAAGATGAGGAGCATCAGCTGTCCTGGAATAAGCAAACTGTTCCTTTTTGGCTTTAGAGGAATGTTGCAACTTTTTACTTCTAATTGATCTGGAAATTGAGTTAATGTCAGTACTGGTTGAAACCAAATGTCTTCCTATGCCCAAACACTTTTTTGTTTCAGAAGGAGTATTTCAGTCCATTTTGGGTTGAGCCTAAGTCATTTATTTCTTCTTGGCTTCTCATTCAACATCCAAACCAATAAAACCCCATGTACTCTCACGGCCCAAGTACACTTTTGTCAGGTACCAGATGCTTGCTCCAAGTACCCCATGCTTTCCCTGGTGTTGGGGTGAGCAATCACCCCTGGAAGCAGCTGCTTGCAGGTGGCTTTGCAGACTGCCAGTGCCACCAGGTGCACACCCAGCCCCAGGACCACGGGACGGTGGCAGAGCCCAGGGGAAAGAGGGCAGCCCCAAGTGCTCCCAGTCCAGGGATGTGTGACTGAAGGGCTTCCCGAGCTGGGATTTCTGGGTGAATCTCGGAGGGTTTGTTCCCCAACCCTGCTTTTCTTGCCCCAGCGCCTCACACTGTGCAGCAGGGCAGCCCAAAGCCAGGTGCTGCCTCCTGGTGCTATCTCTCAGCACCCAGGCACTGTGAAGAACGGTTCCTCCCGGACCTTCTGCCATCAGGAGGATTTCATTTCCCAGCAGAGCTCAGCAGACAAGTGCAGAAGGATGCAAGGGCTTTCCGTGGTGCCAACTGCACAGCCAAGGGGGGGCCGACTGTAGCCCGGCCACATGCCCTCAGCATGCGGACCAGAAAGGAGCCAGGCAGCAGCCCGGGCTGTGGGCTCAGCTCAGTGTGGCTCTGGCATTACCCGGGACCATGGGCAAACTCCTCCAAGGCAGTTGGAGCAGCCAAGGGAAGGCAAGCACAGCCCGTTTCTGTCCTCACCCTCCCCTCCTGGAGCTCAGCCACTTCCAAAGAGGGGAAAAATGCCAAAAAAAAAAGCGACTGGTATATGAATATGATGCTCAGACTGCGGCAGTGGCGGTGACCCAGCCTGAACCCTGTGCAGGTCCGTCCCGGTCCCCAGCCCTCCCCAGCCCCAGCCCTGGCTCCTCAGGGAGCCCTGCAGCAGCCCTCTGTGCCCTGCGGCACCCAGCAACGTGGTGATGCAGGCAGAGGGGCTGAGGGCATGGGGACATGGCATGTGGGTGCTGCAGGAAGGTGGCGTTCGCCTGGGGGCCTCTGTCCAGGGCTTCTCCACTGCTGCCAGCACTGTTCTCTGGCTCAGAAGCCGCAGGGAAGGTCCCAGTGAGGCTGCCAAGAGCACATCCAGTGCAGAGCCCACCCTACCCTGGGTCATCCAGCACTGCATGGCTGCCCTGTGCCCACCGCCCAGCCCCGCAGAGCCCAGCTGAACACTTTCCCTGCCCCAGCACATCCCAGCAGCCATCTGGGAGGGAGCAGAACAGCCACGTGGGGCCCTCGCACAGCACTGGAGCAGAGCCCTGGGTTGCGTGACACCCAGCACAGCACCCATGTGCTGGAGCTGCCCCCAGGGTGGCAATGCTGCTAGCAGAAGGGCTGTATGTGGGGCTGTGCATGGCTCTGTGTGTGGGGCTGTGCATGGGGCTATACGTGGCACTGTGCATGGCTCTGTGCATGAGGCTGTGCGCTCCAGCCTGGGCAAACTAGCAGCTTTCCTACACGGCAAAGGGAAAAGGAGGAAAACTGGGTGTAAAGCAGGCTGATGCCGACCTTCTCCGCTGAGGACAGTGGCAGCATTGGGATCTTTGTTACGAACTTCCTTCCCCAAGTTCAGGAGGCTGAGAGACACATGGAGTAAATTACTCGTGACACCGACTCCTACACTCCAGCCCCGCGCAGGATTTAGCCACTGGGCTCCTNGAGGGAGAGGGAGAGGGAGAGGGAGAGCATTTTGCTCTGCTCCAGGACAGGCAGGGCTGTTTTGCTTCTGCTCTCTAAGTGTCTCACTTATCTCTTTCCTCCTCCACTACCTGAGGTTTCAAATGCTCCAAGGAGATGTCTCCATTAACCACAGTTTTCTTTGGCATATTTCATTACCAATTTTCTCCCAGCTAATCCTTCCCAGCTTTCATTGTCATCATTTTTATTTCGATTATTTTTACAAACCTTTTGTTTCCAGCTGTACTTACCCCGGCTGTGTCCCTTTAAATGCCACAGCCTGGGCAGAGCAGGGGATCAGTCCTCCGACAGGAGCTAAAGTCCTGTTTGATCTGGATTAGATGCTGATTTTGCTTACCAGACTAAAGAGCGAGGGGACCGCAGCGCCTGTGTTTGCACAAACCTGCCTGGTCGCATTCCTCCGCTTCCCTGTGTCCAGCCAGGGCCGAGCTCAGCACTGCGCCTGCGGCTGAAACCATGGCGGAAAATGGTCACTAGGGCGGGCAGCAGGGGAAAATGGAGGTGGCAGGGCAGAGCCCACAGCCCCACGCTGTGCTGAGAGCTGGGGGGGGCACAGATTTCCGGTGCCTCTGCCAGCTGCTGCCCATGCGCATCTCCCAGCACCGAGCATGGACCCTGCAGGTGCGGTGCGAGGGCCCCCAGACCCGTCCCACTCTGGAGCTGGGCAGGATGCCCTGCACACAGCAGACTGTGCCCACCCAGAGACTCCCATCACCGCTGGGTCACCCAGCTCCTGCCTCTCCTCCTGCCCATTCCTCCTTTCCCCTTACCCCTGTGCGTGGGATGTGTTGCCTGTGCAGCCCCATCCTCTGCCCTGCACTGGTGCTGCGATCCCATCCCATGTCTTCCCCTCAGCAGGGCTGAGCCGGGCTCCCGCAGGGTTGGCAGGGGATCGTGCTGGCCCGTCACACTGGCACGTACTGCCAGCAGAGCCAATTTAAGCCTCCCCCTGCGGCTCTCTCAGTGTGGAAATGTCAGGGCTGGCTGTGAGGCAGTGAGTCGTGCAGTGCTGGAGCCCTGCACCACGCGGGAGCTGCTCAGTGTGGAGACACAAGCAGGGGCTGCAGGAGGAACCCGGGGCAGAGCCCCGTGCTGCGCCCACCAACAAAGCCCAAGAGCCCCTCTCAAACGTTCCCGGTGCCCATGGTCCACCCCCACTCATGCCATGCACCAGGCTCACAGGCATTACCCAAAAGCTGTCAGCCCAAGGATGGCATCGCCGTGGCAGTGCCTTGCGGGTGATGCCAGCACAAATGGAGCTGCAGGAACCATCTGCAGCCAGCCCAGCCTTGGCCCTGCCAGCATAGAACCCCAGAGTGGTTGGGCTGGGAGAGACTCTAATCATCATCCAGTTCCAACCCTTGCTGTGGGCTGGGTGCCCCCTAGCTCAGGCTGCCCAGGGCCTATCCATGGCCTTGGCACCTCCAAGGATGGGGCACCCACAGCTCTGGTCCCTGTGCCAGGGCCTCACCACCCTCTGGGGAAAGAATTTCCTCCTAAATCTGCAGTGGGGCAAAGCATCTCTGCTAGAGGTGGGGAGGTGCAGAGCCTCCTGCACCTCCCCACGTCCAGTTCCTGGCGCAGCAGGGGGAGCTGCCAGTGCCCATTGATGTGCCCCGCTCTCAGGGAGAAGCCCCACGCTCGCTTGCTGCACGCTCCCCCCTTGGTACCCAGTGCTGTGGCACATGGGGGCAGAGAGACCCTCACAGCATGCTGCAGCACAGCACCTGCCTGATGAGCACCCCCTAACGCCCAGCGCCAGGCTGGAGGAAGCAGTGTCCCCCAGCAGCTGCATGCTCGTGTACAGCCTCTGGATCCCGGCTGCAGGAGGAGGCCTGTGTCCATGGGCAGGGTGCAGGGTGGCAGCACCGCAGCAGCCAGCCCTGCGTGGAGCAGAGCGCAGCTGGGAGCTGCCACTGTGCAGGGACTGGCATGGCAGTGGTGTGAGGAGGGAGGAGCAGGGGGGCTCACGGCCGTGCCACTGCTGCAGCCCCAGCCCAGGATGTTGGCAGGACAGCATGGGTCTGCACAGCAATGCAGGGGCAGGGGAGGAGACACAGAAACCCAGGGTCACCCAGGCTCTGCCAGGTGCTGCATTATGGCATGAGCAGAGGAGAAAGGGAGAGATTTTCCTCCTGCCTTTTTCCTGTCCAGGGGGATCCCTCATGGCAGAAGGTGGCTGTATGAAGCATCCCAAGCACTGCTCCTCTCTGACCGGGAAGGGAACAGGCAAGGTCAGAAAGTGGGTGGCACCAGCTGGCAATGGGAGGAAAAGGAAGCAAATAATCTGGGGGGTGTCCCTGCTGTCTTCGTGCCCTCCCAGGCTCTGGCAGCACTGCTCCATGCACATGTTGCCCCCTAGGTTTGCCTATGGGATGCAGAGCAGCAGCTCCTCCAGCCCTTGAGGCTGTGCAATGGGACATCCTGGGGGCACCGTGCCACCCAGCCCAGGGCTCCAGCACTCAGTCTGGGGGCATGCGGGGGCTGCATGGAGGGGGTGGCAGGACAGGGTGGTGCTGCACCCACCTGCAACATTTTAGGGGGGGACACAGGACCTCCTGCACTGAGGCTGCCAGCTCCAGCGGCCTCATACAGACCCATACAGACCCTGTGGCTCCGTCACTCTCCCTTCCCTGTCACACAGAGGTCGCAGTGGTTTTTCTCCCGATAACGCAGCACTGTGTATTTAGTAGCCTCCTTCTGCTGTCACAGGCCGACCTATTTCTCACAAATCCTGACTGCTGTGGCCTTAAAGCATCATGACGCAGTGCCCGACCGGCCTTGGTGCGGTGCGAGCCCTGATTAAGGGCGATTGGTGTGAACTTTGCAGCCAGCAGACTGCTGCGGGGAGGGCAGCACCGCGCTGCCCAGGGACCCTGCGCCCATGATCATCCGTCAGAGTGCACTCCTGAGCAGGAGGGACGGGTCCATGGGCTGCTTCGTGGGCTGGGGGACGGAGCAGGGAATGTCCTTTGTGCTCAGCGCACCCCAGCACAGCAGCACTGCTCCCAGTGGGAATAGCGGGGAACACGCGGGCCCTTTGCAGGGACACTGCTGGGGGATGTCCCCCAGCCACGGCTCAGCCACGGGGAGGCCTCAGAGCGTGCTGAGAGCTCAGGGGGACACCCAGGGGCGAGGAGATCCCACGGTTCCTGTTCCCTGGGAAAAGCTCTCTGTGGGCTTTGCTCTCATGCAGGGATAGTGCAGTGACCCCAGGTCCTGGCAGAGTCGGCTCCTCCACCTCTGCACATGCAGTTCTGGGGGTGAAGCTATGCAGTGAACAAGCCACAGAGGTGAGGGTTCTCAGACCAAATCTGAAAAATGCACAGCAATTGAGGGAACCTTGAGCAGAGGTGGGAACTGGACAGAAATCCCCCAGGAGCTCTGTGACGGGGAAGGTTCCCTGCCTGCTGTGGGAAGCTGAGCAGGACGGGCTCTGTGCGAGTGGGTGTCCCCACGCGGGGTGGTCGGGCAGCAGCAGGATGCAGCCCCAGGCTGCAGCCCCAGCAGAGCTGCCCATGTGGGGCTGTGCCCCCCATCTGCTGTGGGGCTGCCCATGACGCAGGTGGTGGGTCCCAGCTCCTGGGCTGTGCTGCTCTGTTCCTACAGAGTGAGCTGGGGCAGAACGCAGCCCATGGCCTTGCTGAAAGCTTTGCCATCCCCCTGCATCACCCCACAGCTCATGGGTGCGGTGCTGTCCCCTTCGTGCAGCCATTGGTACCACGAAGCAGCAAAGCCCCCACCAGGCCCTGGCTCCTCCAGCAGACCCAGGGCTCCCGCAGCCCACAGGGGACAGCGGGGCTCCCACCCTCACCCCGCTGCAGGGCTCCTGCTGTGCTGGGAACAGCCCTTCTGCCCCGTGTGAGGGGACCCCAGAGCCCTTCTCAGGGCAGCAGCATGGTTGTCTGTCTGGCTCAGCAGTGGCCCTGCAGGGCTGGGGCAGAGCTGAGAGCTGCTGCCCCCAGCCCCCACCCGTGGCAGGGGGGAGCCGAGCAGAGCCGCAGCTGGCGGGAGGTCACGCCTGGCCGGTGCTGCTTGCAGCCAGCCCGCCATCCGGCTCAGCCGCAGTGCATTTTGTTCAGCGCTTCCTCGCTCCTGCCCCAGCCTCGTGCTGGGCAGGAGGAAGGTGCGGGTCAGTGTGGGGCCAGGCTGCTCTTAGGACTGGGCAAGCGCAGCACCACACCTGGCACCGCTCAGCCTCCCCGGCAATGCCTGCAGCAGAGCATCCCCAGCATCGCCATGCACGGCCACCAGCAGCGGGTCCCGCTGGCCGTCCTTGTGGGTGTCCAACCCTTTGGCTTGGCTGCGCCGTGCTGAGTGGAGAGGAACTGTCTTGGGCCGCTGTAGGGAAACAGTTGATCCCAGCATGAACTGATGGCTGAGCACATGGTGGAGGGGCGTGGCTGGCCTGGGGGATCACTGGCACCTGTGACTGGAAGGGGTGGGCCTGGGGTGGAGTTGCCCCAGGCTTAGATAAAGGCCAGCCAGCCAGAGAAGGAAGTAGCTTGAGGGAGCAGCTTGGGAAAGCTTGAGAGGATTGAGGAAGAAGCTTGAGGAAGAGAAGACTAAGAAGAAGCTTGAGAGAAGGAGAGGATTGGTGAGGAGCTGGAGAGAGAAAAAGAAGATGAAATGGTGTAGTCGTGAGAGTTTTGGGACCTGTTTCCATTACAGCTGCATACAAAGTATACAGTATAGTTAATACATGTAAGTAATAGAATTTATAAAGAGAGCAACAAAAATGTAAAGCTAGGGGGATACCTGGCCTTGTTTCTGTGAGACTAATGCGTCAGTCTGGGTCGAAGGCAGTGGTTGCAATCCTCAGTGAGCTCCTGAGGTGTTCATCAGACACTTAACAAAATTGTACTCTGCCTGTGCTTCATCCTTGAAAATAGCCATTCACAAATTCACGTGCTGCCAAAAAGTGATAGCATGAGTAAGGCGCGATGGTGAAGCAAGGGGTATGTTTCCCTGGTAAGGCAGGTCCTATGGAAGAGACCTAATCAGATCTTTCTGTGAGTTGAGCTCAACTCCACACATTCCATTTGAACATTCGCAGGTGATGTGCTTATGTTGACTGAAAACAGAGTCACAAATATACCAAAAAATTGATGATTTTTTTGGCAACCTTGAAACCTATTCCCAACTTCCTTTATCAAAATGGAAAGCAAGGCTTCATGACTTTCACTGTTCACAGGACTGTGTTTGGCCGACATGCCAAAATGCACACCATCATTTGCCGTAACTGGAGCCAGCCCTGCACCGTGCCTGCCCGGTGTATGGGTCCCAGGTCCATGCCATCGCACACCAAGGTTTGGCTGCTGCTGGGTGAGGGGTGCGCACCAGGGCTGGGCCGGGCCACACGGCAAGGATGAGGGCTGCAGGTTGGACGTGCCTGGGGCAGCTCCTCTTCCAGGTGCTTAATGAGGATGTTAATTATGAGCGACCCCACGGCAGCCCTTGAGGTACCCTGAGCAGAGCTCGTTATCCCCACCTCCTGCTCGCCCTGATGCCAGCACAGCCCACCCGGCCTGGGGATGTCAGCCCATGCAGTGGAGCCCAGCAGTGTGCAGTGCTGCAGGGGGGTAGGGGTGCCCCTGGCTCCAGGAAGCCTGTGTGTGCCAGCAGCTTGCTAGGCACCACTCATTAGCTCACGCCTCTTAGCAGAGAGGTGCAGAGCGGCTGTTTGGTGGGAAAGCGAAGGCACAGAGCACAGAGGTGGTGGAGGGGCCAGCACAGAGCCCAGCACCCCACCTTCCTCCTGCTGCCAGTCCTTTATTTCTCCCAGACCTGTTTCCCTCCTTGGGGAAGGCCCTGCATGTCCCCTCCCTTTGTCTTCCTGCAGACACCTCATGCCACGCTCTCACTCCCAGCCCCAGCCAGTGCCCGCGGTCCCCAGTGCGGGGCCGGAGGGGAGCAACAGGCTCAGCCCAGCAGTAGGGCAGGGGCCGTGCAGCTGCTCCCAGACCCAGTGCTGGCGGGGGCTCCACATGCAGCAGTGGCACTGACCATGGGACACAGTGCTGCATTGCATTGCATGACATGGCAGGCACCAGCTGTGTTGGTGCTGTGCTCCCCGCTGGCAGGGGCTGGGGGGATGCCCGTGCCCCCCTGCTCCCCTGAGGGGCATTTGGGCTGCCACAGTGTGCCAAGCTGGGCTGATACCCATGGGGTGGTAGGGGGGACGTGTCCTGTGTCTGGTGAAAGCCTGGTGGCTGCCCTGGGGAAGCAGGTGCAGGGAGGCATGCAGTGGAGGAGCAGCATGTCACGGAGGGCTTTGCACCACCCACAGCATCTCATCCCCTGCCGTGGTCACATGCGCAGCACCAAGCACAGCCAGTCCCCACACAGCACACAGCCTGGGGGCTGCCTGCCTCCAGCCCTGAGGGGAGCAGAAGTAGATCCATGGGGTCGGGGCTCTGTGTGTCATTTCCATTTCTGCCCCCTCCCCGGGGCACTCTCCCAGCATGGGGTGAGGGCTGCCAGCCCCCTGCAGGTGCTAGCACTGTGTATTCCCTGTCCCACTGTAGCCACAGCCATAAAATGCCGGGCTCCTTTTCCCCAGAATTCACCCCCCACATTCCTGCTAAGTGATGGCAGCTGCTGCCCGAGCAGCACGCGCTGGGAACCTGCTCCCTGTGCACCTCTCCCAGTGCCATGCTCATGCATGGCAGCTTCTGTCTGTCTCCACCGGCCATGCAGCTCTGTCCCTCTCCATATTGCCTCAGCTCCGTCCCCACAAGCCCACAATTCACCAGCATCCCCAGTACCCACATGCTCCTGCCCCTGGGAGCAGCCGGACTCCAGGGACAGAGTGGGGCCATTCCCCATGACACTTCATGCAGTGCTCGTCCTGGGGGTCGCTGCCCACAGCCCCCACATGCTGCCCCTCCCTGGGGCACACATCTGGCCAGCAGACGCTGGAGCCGGGGACAGCGCTTGGCTGCATCCCAGTGCCGGGCAGGCAGCCCCTTCCCTGCCTGCAGTGACCCTGCCTGCACTCCCACCCACCTGCACCCCTCCCTGGGGTGGGGGCAGTGGGTGCACAATGGGGAGCATGGTGCAGCCCCCTGAGCCTCAGCACAGTGTCCCCATCCCGCTGAGCCTGGGACCCGCACGGAACCATCCCAGCCACACTGACAGCTGCTCCCAGTGACATCCACCTTGCCCCACTCACCTGGAAAGTTCCCTCCTCTGCGCGCTGATGTCCTGAAAAAACAAGTCTTGGTGCGGCTGTCTGCGGCACCTTGACTGTATTGTTACAAGAACAAATGCCATGCATGCCACAGGTGGAAGCCCAGGCAGCTCAGGCTGCAGAATATTACTGGGAGGAGGCAGGGATGGCTCAGCCCAGCAGCACGTACAGCTCTCGCTGTCGGGGCAGTCCCTCCGTTACCATTTCCTTGTGCCACACATCTCCCTTGCTGGACGTGGCGGGTGCCAGCAGGTCCCGGCAGTGCCCGTGTACTCCCCACCACTCACAGCCATACAGCCACGAGGGACCGAGGTGTCCTGGTGTCCTGGCACTGGGTGTGGGGCTGCCGTGAGCCCGTCAAGGGGCTGGGCTGACCCCAGGGATAGGATACAGCACAGAGCATGGAGCTGGGGGGCACCCCAGGGAGCCCTTGCTAGGATGCAGCACACCCCTCCCTGGAGGCATAGTTCCCTCCCCGCTTCCTTGGGCTGTGAGGAGGAGGCCATGCACCCCACCCTGCGTGCCAGCCGGCCCCGCTGCCCCTCACCCTAGGCACTGGGGTATCTCAGCGTGGCAGCAGCGAGGACCATGGCTGTGCCACTGCCTTTGCCGGGGACCCAGCACGGAGCTCCAGGGCACAGGGCTGGCGCATGCAGCGGGTGCAGAGCCCATGGCATGGGGACACAGGGGGCAAAACTGCCTGAAACAGCGATGGGGAGAAATAACAGAGATGTAAATAATGACACAAAACATGCATTCATTTTATTCACAAAAACAGCCTGGATCGCTAAAACATTACAAACAGCATTTCAATTCAATGATGGAGAGAGCTGGAGAGACGGGGCTTTGAACAGAAGAGAAATGTCACTTGTCATAACTGCTTCAGCACAGGTCCTGCAAGATTATTTTTATTTTGATTTTAACTTCAGTAAGTTTACAAAAAATTACTTCTAGAAGTAAACCATTGCGATTAGGAGTTTTTCTGTACACAGTATTTCTTGTTCTACACTAATCAACTAACAATGATGGGTTTTTTTATTCCTTTTTCCTTTTTCGCCGTTTTTGTAGCCATTGTTTTCTTCCATCTTTGATAGCAAACCTCTCGCCAGTTCGACTCACACCCGCGGATGGCTAGGAGGAGGGACACTACGTCGCTTTAAACATATTCTCATTTATAAACATGAAGTTGAGGCATTCTAGAAACTATCCACTCTATTGTATGATGGGAAATAATCAAATAAAAAGTATAAATGAGGGTGCAATTAAACAACTGTGCTAAATTACAGTAGTGCTTATTAGTAACTAGATTTTAAAAGGTTACTGTAAATTTACATTCCCTACACAAGTACTGCATCTTTCACACATAAACAACATCAACACCAAAACACAGAAAGAAACTGATTGTCCATACTCTGTCTATTAAGTCTTGGTACTTTACAGATCCATTGTTTTTTTCTTTTAATTATTTTATTTGAAAAGTAGTTAAATGTCTGACTAGGACTCGAAGATGTTAAACAAACGCAAAAAAAAAATTATAAAAACAGGAATGAAATTTGCGAGAAAATATTTTTGGTTCTAAAGAGACACAGGTGCATCCATTCATTTCAGCCAAAAATCCCTTGCCTGAGACAACACAAGCAAGCAGTGACATTGCACTTGGATGACAGAGCTTTGGGATTCCCGTTCCTACTGAAACCATCTGAACGCAGCTCCTGTAGGAAGCATCACCTTCTGGAAAGGAAGAGAGACAGGGGAGGGCAGAACAGAAGGACAAGGTGTTAGGCCAAGGCGGTTTGGCTCCGTCCGCGCGCAGCAGGGCCCTGGGGCTGGGGGCCACCATCATGGCTCTGCCACGTCAGGCCCGGGCCATGGCCTCCAGGGAGGCCAACAGGCACCCGGCCCTGCCCCACGCCCACGGCTCAGAACCCCACCAGGCTTGGGGGGCTCCCGGAGAAGGGACAGGGGCATGGTCCGAGCACTGAGGGTGTCAGTGCAGGGAAGGCCCCACTGGGCCATGGCTCCCCCAGGGTACCTGGAAACCCCCCTTGTCCCATCCCCTCGCTGTGCAGACACACTGGCACAGCCTCCGACTTCCCTCTGGCCGATAGTGAGCACAATGGCCGAGCCCTGTGCCACAGCACGGCCTGCTCACCCTGTCCCCACGCGTCCCCACATCCCATCCCAAGCAGCCTGCCTGCCTGTGTTGGGGACAGACAGGCAGACAGCCCAAGGAGGGACGCAGCGCCTGGCAACAGCCGGGGCTGCCGCTGGTGCCGGGCCCAGAAGATGCTGGGGGCATGTGGGCCTTGCCCCGCTCCATCCCAGAGATGGAGATGTCCCATGGCCAGCCAGGAGCCCCCTGACTGCTCCTCACCCACAGAAAGCAGCCCAGCACCGCGCCTCACCAGTGTGCTGTATGGGAGAGGGATGAAGACGGCCACTGACGCGGCCTGGCTCCATGCTGCCTGACACCACACATCCCCTGCAGCCAGCCCTAGGAAAGGGTGAGCAGAGAGCCGGTGTGGGGCAAAGGAAAGCTTTGTGCTCCCTGGAGAGGTGGGCCTGGCTACCCCAGAGGTGGATGTTTCCCATTGACAGGGATGGAAGCTGGAGCTCTGGTGCCCTGTGCAAGGGCCATGAGGACCCGCAGTGCCTCCAGGCACTGCCAGCCAGGGCTATGCCATCACCAAAGGGACATCACCAAAGGGCTGTGTCTCAGGGACTGCGCGAACCAAGGGCATCCGTGAGAGCCCCCTCCTTCAGCTTCTCCATACCCAAATAAGCACGGGACAGCGATGGGCAGCAGCCCCAGCACTGAACCAAGGCTCAGTGAGGATCTCCCCTTCCCAGCCCATCCAAAACCCTTCCTGGCGTCAAGAGGCCGCAGGGAATCAGCAGGTTCTCTGACATGGCCTGCCAACAACTGGGAGCCTTCTGAGCTTACATGCTGCAACCGCCAGAGGAGATGATGTCTGAAGCAGTGCCTCTCCTGGAAAGCCCCTCCTGGTCCCATGCATCCCAAGCAAACAGCGTAACCGTGGTGGGCATGGCACCAGCTCCTGTCATGGGGCTGCAGCAGCCCTGCTGCTCCCAGCTCACATCTTGACTTCAGGGCAAGTTGTGCTGGAGAGGTCAACAAGCAGAGAGCTGCAGGAATTGCCATTTCCCAGTGGTCCCTGTGAATTGAAATCAAGTGTCTGGGGAAGACACAAGTATCTCTGGGAAATGATGCAGGGAGCTGCGGTGTGATGCCACCCGTGTTGGATCCCACCCATGGGACGAGATGCAGAACCTGTGGGGCAGGGAGCAATGGACTTAGGGGCAAGGGCCGCCTACTCAGACACTCCTCACCCAGGAGGAAGAGAAGAGGGAGCTTCCAACAGGTCTGGAAGATGTCTGATACAGAACACCTCTCTGTTACCAAAGGATGATGGAAAAGCAGCTATAACACAGATGCCCGGGGTACCCCTCATCCCCGCACTGCAGCACAAAGCATGGCACCAGCGTTAGCTGGAGTAGCATGGCCACTTTGCCACAGCTCTTCCAGATGGAGGACAGCTCTGTTGAGTAGAACTCCCATTGTCTGTGGCCTTCAGTGACCTACAGCTCAGCAAAGAGCCGAAGAGCTCGGGGCTACTTGTCCCGTGGCACTGCCTGGGGCTGGCGGGGCCCAGAGGCACCCGCTGGGTGTAGGGATGTGCTGCAAGCCCCTGGCCTGCCTCGCTGCCCCCACAGCCACCACACCAGGACACCGGCAGCGACGAGTTTTTCAGACTCTGTAGATGTGCAGATAAAGCTTAATGGTGGGATAGGGACTTAGCCTGATTTTTATGCTGCCATAAAGGTTTAATTCTATTTTTTTTACTGCTTGATTTTAGATCAATGTTTAATCACAGCTGTGGCCCCTGTCCGGGCTTTCTGAGGACACTGTTGTCAACACATGCGGCCGGCGGGCAGACACAGCCTGGCAGGGTCACTGCGGGCAGCCCCCATCCCCATCAGCTCAGGCACAGCCCTGGGTGGGGACGGTGCCTCATGGAAGCCCCATGAATGTCCCAGCCTGACACCAGCCCACGGCGCTGCCCACTGCCGCCTCCAGAAAGGGCTGTGGCAAGCAGGGGACAGTGGCTGCCCTGGGGTCAGCCTGAGGCAATGCTCTCCCAATGCTGGATGAGTGGGCGGAGGCTCAGCAACACAGGTGGCCCTGTGACATCGGCCGGGGTCCCAGTGCGACACACAGGGCCACGTTCAGTCCCACCAAGGCAAATGCATGGCATAAGCCGGTACCCTGACAGTGGCTGGAGCAGGAGAATGTGCTCCAAAAAGGATGGTGATGCCCAGAGCAACCCATGTCTGCCCAGCACCACTCGTGCTGCCCAGCTCCAACAGCCCTGCATCTGGGAGGGACAGGACCATCCTCTCCAGGCCCCAGCGCTATCAAGCTCAAAACCCTATTTGAGCAGCTCCAACCTCTCAGCCAGCTGCAGAATGGGAAAACAAATCCAGGGGGTGACCACTCCATGGGCTCCCTGCCCGATTCATTGTCCCCGAACCAGCACTGGGCCAGGAGGAGGAAGTGGCTCCTCGGGCTGATGCAAGCTCTGATTCTATTGACCCGCTTTAGGATTCTCCCAAAGAGATGAACTTTTTTTTTTTTCCCTTTCTCCCTTTTTCCAGATCACTGACTCAGCAAATTAGAACAAGAATATAATTTAGCAATACAGCGGTTTTTGAAAGACCCAGGCCCCCTCTCCTCATCCCCACCACCCAAATGGATTTTTTTTTCCCCTTCACTATTCTTTCAGAGCCGATGCTAATTGAAAACGTAGGATGTGGTTAAGGAAACAGTGGGTTATCTCTTCGGGAGGAGCAGCACAGGGCTGTGCCCTCGTGCCAGGATGCACGATCCGGCTGATGTCAGGGTGACTTCCAGTCTCCGGCAGCTCTGCGGGTGCGCTCAGCAGCAGCAGGAGGACAGGGAAGTACAGCTGACAGCTGGATGGGTCCCTGCAGAAACTGCACCCAGATTAAGCACGGAATGAGTGGGACCTCAGCCCCGTGCAGCCGCTTCCAGTGCTCCAAGCCCACACTGAGCCCTCTCAGGGCACCACATGCCTGCCAGGCATGCGCAGCCCGGGCCAAATTCCAGCCCATCCCATGGCCCAGTGCACCGGACTGTTCCCGCAGTCCCCACACCAGCCATGCGCCTTCCCTGGTGCTTTTAGCAAACAGCCCCAAAACCCTGAGTGGGTCAGCAGCTCTCTCCCGAGGCCAACATCGCTGCGTTGACACCGTCCTCACAGCCAGAAAGCATCACCCTGCAGAGCGTGGGGCAGTGTGGGCAGGGAGCCCAGGGGATGCTCAGCAGAGCGTCCACACCAGGTGCTGCACCTCACGCTGCTGGAGCTGCTGCAGTGCCCAGCACTCGCCCACCCCTGGGGACGTGGGGACTCCAGGAGGCACCTGAGTGAGCCCTACAGGATGCTCAAACTGGCATCTCCCCGGCGCAGGCACCAAATGTGCCCTTGCCTGCACGCTGCAGCCAATTCCATGCAAAACCAGGGCCCTCCTCGCTCGCACGGGGAATGAAGAATGACAGGGCTGGGCTCCAGGTGCACCACCAACACAGGCTTCACAACTCCGCCGCTCACAAGCTCTGCCCTAAAAGCTGCCTCTGCCATCCTCTGACCCAGCCATCAGGCTGGAGGCTGCTGCCTGGCCTGGGGGCAGCAGCCGATGTCACCCCTCTGGGGCGCTGGCAATGCGACCCAAGCAGATGCGCTGCTGGGATGCTGGCACAGGGACACCGGCACCCAGTGAGGAGCCCAGCACGGCAGGGACGGGGCACTGGGTAATGGACGCAACTCATGGTGTGAACTGTTAATGGAAAAGAAAAAAAGTAAGAAGTACCCGGTGTTTTATTATCTAGGGCAAGATCCGAACCCACGAGTGCTGCCCAAGGAAGGGTTAGGGTGCCTGACAGGGGCCGGTTACCTCCAGTGCTGCAGAAGGCTTCTTTTTGAGTTCTTCACATTTTCGGAATTTGCAAATCTGGTGGCCAGTTTTGCGATTCCTACAACTGCTGCACTGCTCGCAGTTTATCCGTCTTCGGCAGGGCGGGCACATGCCACATCTTTTCCGTTTCTTTTTACCCGAATTGATGGCAGATGCCAATTCATTCTGCATTGGATACTCTGCCAAGCCAGCCATATGGAGCGCGCTCTCTGCCAGAAACACGCCAGCAGGGGTCATAATGAAAAGGCCTGGGTTGATGGGAAAAGCCCCCAGGTAAGGAAAATCAGAGGGGCTGTTCATTGTCTCTGCAGCTGAGACTGCCTCCATATCAGAGATACCAGTCCCATGATCGCTTGCTAGAGGAATATGCTCCTGTACCACTCTTTTGAGCATTTCTGTCGACTGAGCAAACTGTTGTAGGGCGTTCTGTCCTTCTGAGGAGATTTCTGACACCCTGTCTAATTTGCTCAGCATACTAGAGATGTTTTTGTGCTTTGAGGTAGAATTACTTTTATCCACAGTCGCTTCGCTGCCATTCGTTAAGGGGTTGCCTTTCTCTGAATGTTCGCTTATCGAGCTGCTGCTACCAAAGGTGGAATAGTGGGAGAGCGGACGGGACTTCTTAAGACTTTTGTTCAAAGGTTCACTTATTATTCCACTTTTGTTCCTCCTCTCGGAGCTGACGGGAGGGTGAGAGTCATCTTGGTTATTTTTTTCCGTCTCTGGCTTGTTCCCAGTGTCTTGATGGGAGACCGAATTCGACATGGTGCGTGGAGCAGAACAACCAAACCAAACCAACAGAAAAGCACCCTGAAGCCAAAGCGGAAGACCTCCAAAGCCCTCCTCGCAGCACCGGCACGCCAGCCACCGGAGAAAGCTCAAACGGGAGCACTCATGAACAGGGCAGATCCGCTGGGGTAGGCCACAAAGGTCTTCAGCACAACTTCAGTGCAGAGACATACTCTGCGGCTCTGATACAAAACATACGGCTCTGGAAGTAGAAAATAAAAGAGAGTTAGTACTGGCAGGAGCAAACAGGCTTTTCAAAGCAGCTCTTCCTCCCCCTGCAATGAAAGTCTCAGTGCCACAAACAAAGAAACTCCAGGGAACGGACCTTGCTGGAGATCAGTTCCGTTGCTCTTTAAAAGGGTCTCCATCCAGATAGAAACCAGGGGGCACAAAGGAAGCCCTGCCCCTGCAGCAATGCCACTGTGCTGCTTGTCACCCTGCACCTGCCTCCCCTCTCCAGGGCCGGAGCCCCAGCACAGACACAGGGTGCTCGTCCTGTTCTGCTGTCCCGCAGGGCCGGCAACCCGGTACAGGCCCGGGGCTGGCACACCACGGCCCTGCACCATGCTGCTCGCCTGGCACAGCCACATACCCTCCTCACCCCCCTCTGGGCCCTGTCCCCGGCACAGCGTTCACAGCAGCACCGGGCAGGGGAAGGGAAGGGATCTGCAGCCTCCACCCCCTCCCCACCCGCCGGAGCCATGCCCCGTGTTCCCTGTGCGCATGGCCACCACTGCTGCAGGGAGGTGATGGGAGAGCCCCCCCAGCACTGCCGCAGCTCCTCAGGCAGGCAGGGGGCAGCTGGGCCCAGCGTGGCCACGAACACTTGTTGTGAAATTCCTCCTCCTCCCCTATCGAGCACGCACGCATGCACACACGCACAGGCACCGCCGGAGTAATCAGGCTTTAGAGAAAAGCTGCAGGGCTTAGCAGAGCAGCAACCCACGTCCCCGCCTGGCAGCAGCTGGGGGAGGGCAGTGCCGGAGGGGGCCCCTCACTGGCCCCGCTGCCCTGGGGAGGGCCACAGGCGGGCAGGGGGCATCCCTGCAGCCTCGGCCGCAGCCCCATGCACACGGAGCTCCATGGGACCCCGCGGTGCCCACATCATGCCGCAGCCAAGGCCCTTCCTTGGGGCAGGGCCCGGTGGTGGAGCCGTTAGACGCTGACGGGGGCGAGGTCCCCTGCCAAACATCACATTACTGGAACAGGAAGGCGGTCTGTCTCACCCCAACGCAGGAGATGGCTCGCCTGTGGAGAAAAACACCCCCACCCTCACACTAAAACAGCTTGCTTCAGCTGCTGTGGGATTTAAGATGCAGCGCGGATCGATGTGGGGCTCGGGTTCCAGCCCGCAGCTCTCCAGTTCACGTGGAGGGGAGGGCTGTGGTGCAGGACAGTGTGTCCTTCCCGGCCACACGGGCAGTGCCACGGCCCACTCCTGGGCCGGCAGCAAGGGGATGCCGGCCCCCACTGGCTCCCACCACACTGGGACAGGTCACACCTCAATGACAAAAGCTCCCTGCGCCAGGGCTGGGAGGGGAGCACAGCAGGAAAAGCATCTAACGGGAGGATGTGAGATAAAGCAGCCCGGCAGCGTTATCTCACGCCTGCCTGCGACCGCCTTTCCTGTGGCCCATCTCCTCTTCCCCCCTCGGGAGCAGCCCCGAGCCCCATCACGGCCCTGGCACTGGGCAAGGAGGGTCAGGGCCGCGTGCAGGGCCCAGCAGGCCTCGGCCCCTAGCAGCACCACATGCCCAGAGCCAGAGGTTGGGCTCGGGGTCCCAGGTCCTCCCACAGCAGCTGTGGAGCATAGCTGCTGCCAGCCCTGCAAGCAATCGGTGCCCCCATCACCCTGGGCTGCAGGCCGGCAGCAGGGTGCCCTCCGCCCCACGCTGCAGCAGCAGCCCCGGCCCCACATGCTCACGCAGCGGCTCAGGGCCAGACCCAGCTACCAGGCAGGCATCTGCGGCCCCGAGCACCGCGCTGGATCAGCCCCAGATTTAGCGGCCTGCCTGTAAGCTGGTGCAGCCTGAGCCAAGAGTGCTCAGACACCTTCTGGGGTTCTGCACTGCACTCCCGCCTTTAAATCTCTGTCATGCGAGGTGCCTCCCTCACCTCCAACACCACAGGGCCCAGCCCCACTCCACAGCCCCCAGCCCCATACCAAGGACAGCAGGCTGCGGGACACAGGGCTGGGTGGAGCTGGCAGCTGCTGCAAAGCCTCCAGGCCCGGCCCCCTCCTGGCTGCGCTCCTGGCAGCCCTGTGCCCCTCCCCACGCAGCAGCATGCTGCGGTCTCCGTCTCCATCAGTTATTTCCAAGGGCACACCTTCCCCTGTGGTCAGCCGCAACGGCCGTCCCTCCCCAGCCGCCTGCAGCAGGAACCTGCTCCCCGCTCCCACCCCAACGCGGAAACCAGCCCCAGTCGGGGGCCGAGCAAACCCTGCCAATGTGGCCCCGCCAACATGGGCTGCCCGCGGCAAGGCCTGCCAGGAGGGGAACAGCCTTCCCCAAGGACAGTGGGGACCAAGAGGGACCCCCTTCCTTGGGGTGGCTGCGAGCGAGGTGTGCACGGGGCCGCTTGCTGTCCTCGCCCTGTCACCTGCAGGGCACCACCGGGCTGGCACTGCTGTGCCCGAGGCTCCGCTCCAGTGGGACGAGGCTCCGCGTGTCCCCTCCGCGCCCCCAGAGCGCGCCCAGCTGCCGTGCCACGGCCCTGTGCTGCACAATCCCGCCTTTGTCCCCGTGGCCCC
Source organism: Penelope pileata (assembly GCA_013396635.1). Taxonomy (NCBI): domain Eukaryota; kingdom Metazoa; phylum Chordata; class Aves; order Galliformes; family Cracidae; genus Penelope; species Penelope pileata. The sequence goes on along the minus strand of WBMW01002559.1, from coordinate 46,341 downwards.
GCGCCGCCATCTGCACCCAGCCAGTGCTGCCTCCCTCCTGGGGTGCTCGGCTGCGGCAGGCACGGGCAGGGCCCCTAGCACTGCCCTCCACTGCACAGCCCGGCCGCTGCTCCACAGCCCCACGGCACTAATTGCTGGGGAGGGGGGAAAGGAATTAATTATCTTAATCCCGTCTTTATGATTGACCCCAGGAAAGGCAGCATGAGCCCCCCCAGCTCCCGCCCCCTTCCCGGCCCCCATCCTGGGGGAAGGCGCCAGGCGGTGTCAGCTGGGTCCCTGTCAGGAGGTGCTGAGCTGTGGCGCAGCATTAGGCAGCACGTGATGCGCCCAGCCCCACGCAGCTTAGGTTGGAGGCGCGCCAGGGCTGGGGGGACCCGCCAAGGGCAGGGGGACATGGCGGCCCCTGGCCCAGAGCATGGCAGCCCAGGTGGTCCTGCAGAGTGGAGCCCACGGAGAGGGGCTGGGCAGCCCCAACCCTGCCCGGAGCTGAGCGCTGGCCCATGCTGCCCAGCTGCGTGCCCTGGGCATCTCTCTCTATGGGCTTCTCCCTGCTGTGGGCTTCACCCCAAGGAACCCAAACCCTGCAGACACAGGCACCTGGCTGCCCCCAGCACCCGGAAGGCCCCAGCTCCAACAAGCGGTGCCCCTGTGCTGAACTGGGCGTGGGGCAGCCCTGGCCTGTGGGAACCAAGCATCAGAGAGGAGCGGGGCGGCTCTGAGGAGACGGCGGATGGCAACTTCCAGCCCCCTGCACTGCTTCACTGCCTGTTGCCCAGCATCACTGGAAAGTAACCGGCTCCTTCAGATGTAAAAACTCTTGTCTTTAAAAATAACTTCTGCTTTCCTTTAATTTTAAATCAATCGATCTCCTCCTGTAAGAGCCGCTGCTCGTTCAGCCATGCATGGACACGGCTGTGAAGAGAGAAAACCAGAAGAAAAGCCGACACCGAGGTGCTCCCAGGCTCCAGAGACAAAGGGAGAAAATAAAAGTTCGGCTTTTTAAATTCCGGGAGTGCAGCTCTCTCCCCATTGTGAGCGGCTTGGTGGGCATCACGGCCGCGCCATTGTCTGCCAGCAGAGGTGGAGCAGACGGGCGACGGAAGGGAAACCAGCATCTTTTCAGCTGCTAAAAAGAAGGCACGACGTGGCTGTAATTGTGTCCGCAGTGGGGTTTTTGTCCTCGCTTCCTCCCCTTGCCCCTCCCCACGCCATAGAGGCACAGCCAGCCAGCCGGCACGGCCCCCGCCTCCCCGGCAAGCACTGGGACAAGCAGACAGGAGGACATGAGGAGAGTGGACAGGAGGATAGGCAGACAGGCAGACAGACTGGAGGACAGGCAGACAGGCGGACAGATGGACAGACAGATCCTGCTGTGCTGTGGCCAGCCCTAACCAGGGCCCATGCTGTCACTGTGCTGTGCTGGAGGCACCTTCACATTCTGAATCACATTGGGGGGGTCAGATGTGGCCCCCACAGCATGGATGGAGGGCACGATGGCAGCGATGGGGACATGATGCGTCCCAGCCCCTGTGCCACAAACAGCCCTGGGGAAGGGAAGGTCCCCAAGCAGGACAGCACAGCAGCACCTGGCTCAGCTCCCAAACACGCACTGCTGCCGCAGAACAGAAGCCAGTGTCGACTCCGCGCTCTGCTCCCCGCACTGGGTGGCACAGGTCAGCTGGGAGCTAGACCAGGGGATCTCGGCAGCTGCACCCTGGAGAGATCGCAGCCCACTGCCACACCACATCCCCGCTGCAGGGGAGAGCTGGGCACGGGGGAAGAGACCATGGCACCATCGCTTCCGGGCTGCTTAAAAGCAAAAGGCACGTGGAGAAACCAAGGAATGAACGGTGAAGTCAAGACACAAGGATGAGAGTCCCTGCAGGACATCCACTCAGCAGGTACCTAAAGGCACCTCGTAACAGGCACCAGTACCAGTAGATAAAGACAAGGGCATCCTTCACCTCTCTGTCTGCAAGTCATCATCTCTGTCAACACAACAGCCCCCAAGCTCTGCCCTTCTCGTTCGTCCTCCCCAAAACTGGCCCAGCCAGCAGATCTGCTCCTGGATGCACAAAGGCGGTCACTGCCACCCACTTCACTTTCTCAAGGCATCAGTGAGGACATTCATTGCTTGGCTCATTGCTCCCATGCCACTGCTCGGCGTGGTTCTGGGCGGTGCTGTAGATGCAACCTGGGGGTTGCAGGTGACCTGGGCAGGGCTGACAGGTCACCAGATGGGCGCTTCCACGGAGGAGGTTCATCTCCAGAACATCCTTGAAGGGTTGGCGGTGGCAGCCGCTCTGCTGCCGAGGTGGCACTGGGGGATGCTAAGAAGCCAAGTCCCGAATTAAAAAGGCTATGGAAGATTAAATCCAGCATCTGGAACTAGCCCCGAAAGCAGATGGCACATCATCATGGCGCAGAGTGGCTTCTACCGGCCTCGTCCTTGCAGACGGTCGCTCTCCTCCTGTGGTGCCTCCCAGGAACAGCTCTGGGTACGCATGCAGCCTGCCCAGCCCATGCTGGGTACCCCATGCCCCGTTGCCTGCAGCTCACCCACCCGCCAGAGCCACGCCACCCCTGTGCACGGGCCCAGCTCAGTGGGCAGAAGGCGATGCTGCCTCCTCACCAGCTCCTGCCTTCCACAGATGCACTCAGATCAAGAGCAAAGTGCTCTGGCTTTCCAAAGAGCCTTTGATAACTGTTCCAAGCAGACAGCCACATCACCAGCACCTTCGTGCCACTAGCAGGACCCCCATTCTCATGGTGCTGGCAGCAGCTCAGTCCTCTCCCCGCAGTGGTCCAGGCAGTGGTGGCACCCAACTGGTAGCCACCGCCACAGGACCCCAACGTGCCACCACCTCGGACACTGAGCACCCCTGGGGCTGCCCCACATGACCCAGCTGGGGAGTGTGGCTCCGTCCTGCCTCTGAGGGGTGGTAGTTATGGATTAAGGAGTCTTAAATGTCAGACGACCAGGCGCTCCCTCGAAATCCACTTATCTCCGCTGCCACTTGGAAGGGCCAGAGCAGGGCGGTTATGGAGATAACGCGATTTGAAACGTCTGTCCGAGTGTTGCAGGGCTCCATTTGCCCTGTGGACAACTCCGGGCACCTCCTCCCCCTCCTCTGCTCACACAGCTGCTGCCCGGGGACGTGGTGACGGCGAGCCCAGCCATGGCCAGCCTCGCAGCCTAGGAACAGCGGGGGCCTGGCAGCGTCACCTCCCCCAGTGCGGCCCCCGCACAGCTCATCCTTCCCCCCCAGTGCCAAAGCTGCACCGCTCACTGCCGAAATCCGAAAATGACTGTAACTAAAACCTACCAGATTGAGACTCGGGAAGGCCCCTCCCGCCTCCCCCACCTCCCTCCAAATGGGATTGAACAGATCTGTGTTTGCAGGAGCCGCTCTCGCAGCCAAGCAGCATCTGACATTCACGCGCCGTGCCACGGCTCTGCTGGGGAGTGCTTCCATGCTCACCCACTCCCCCGCACGTCCCCTGCCCGCGGCCACAGCAGGAGGCACAGCTCCAGAGCACTGCCGAAGAGCAAGCACGTAAACCCATGGGACCCCAGATGGTGCCATGAGGAGCTGGGGGATGGGAGACCCTGGCCCACCTGGAGACATGGTCCCAGAGCAGAAACTCCTTTCCCCTGCAGAGCCCCCAGACTCTCCTGGAGGGTCCTCCAGCCTCCTCAAGCCTCCCCATCACTCTGCCTCCCCATCACACTGCCAAAGGAAGTGACCAACAGCATTTTGGGGCCGCAGCACTCAGGACCTGGGCTGATCAGCCCCATGGGAAGGGCACTGGGGACATTGCTTGCCTGCTGGGCATTGGCACATCCCAGCAGACACCGAGCTCACGGCTATAGCACCCTAGGGCAGGGGCACGTGATACCCAAGCACTGCCTGCACCCAGGGGCTCCCAGCAAAATGGGCAGAGAGCATCTCAAAGGAAGGGACTTGGGCCCTCCACATGGGAGGGGAGAGGAGTAAACTGAAGGAGGTCCTGGCAGACACACAGCTCTCCTGCAGGGAGCCCTCCTGCGCAGCTCCAGCACTCCGCACTCAGCAGGAGCACGAGCGCCACAGCGGGACCCCCGCCCCAGGGAACCCCGCAGCCCCCCGGAGCTACAAGGCCTGTGAGGTGTGAATCACCACACTAACAGATGGGCTGACTAAAGCAGAAATTACTTGGGGTATAACTGATAACCAGGTCACAGAGGGACCGATCATCAGCAGCAAAGCTTCTAGAAGTTAATTAAAAACAGAGCTGTAGGCACAGCAGCACAGGAGTGTTTGTGGGTGAAGAGCCCCAACTCATCAGCACCACCTCCCAAAGCAGCCCCGGCAACAAGCAGCCCTGCTTGCTCCCAGCACCACATCCCCCTGCAATCCCACGAGGGCACAGCACACCCCAGGGGATGCTCAGGACTCCACATCCACATCCCCAGGAGCTTCCATCATCACCCAAACACAGGGATCAAGCCTGCAGGAGCTCCAGAATGATGGGCACAGTGAGGACATGGACCAGCTGGTCACCCCTCCACAGGATGAAGAGGCATCCGAGGGGACCGGGCAGCATCTCAGCTGCCCTCACCACAAACACCCCCGGGGGCTGTCAGTGCAGCAGCCACACGCACAGCCACCCCAAAGGCAGCCCTCGAGCAGCACGCATGGGCTGCTGCTGGGGGAATGGCTGCAGCACCAGGAAGGCGGCTGCACTGTTGGGAAGCAGCCGGGGTCCACAAATGGCAGCTATTGACAGATGTCTAATAGGACGCAGAATAATCCTGTCTTCCTCTGGGAGGATTCGGGTCGCCCCTGCCCTTACTGGGGGCTTAGCCATTGTCTGTATCTGCTTGTGGTTGTTATTTCTGGTCAGCACTGTGTTTTACTTGGCCATGCTTGCATAAGGAAAATAGGGAGAAGAAGAGGGAGAAGAGGAGGAAAGCAAGGGTGGGGATGGGCGCAGCGCTGCTCCATGCCACAGTGCCCTCGAGCCCTGCGTTGGACACAGCGCCAGCTCTCTGCAGGAGCTACCCTGAGCCTCCAGGAGCTGCAGGAAAGTGAGTCAGAAGGGACCCCCAAAACCCCAAACCTGTCTCCTCCCACAGCCATGGACCCTGTCCCCATGCCTCGTCCCCAGCACTGCAGTGTCCCAGGCAGCAGATAAGCCCCAGCATGGGCAGCCCAGTGCCACCGGAGGCTGCTTGGCATGGCCAGGATCTGTGTCCGGATCCCCCGCCAGGACAGAAAAGGGGGCAAGGGGAGCGCAGGAGCACCCAGGACTGAGGAATGAGTCGTGCCCCAAGACTGTGCCTCTAGCCACTTTGCTGGCTGCCCCCAGCAGCTCATCCCTGCTCGCCGGGAAGGCACAGAACTCCCCTCCTTTGTGCGACAGGCTCGCTTCCTAACACCACACGTTCTGCCTGCAAAGCACTAAGACAATGAAAGGCTCCCTCCCTGCTCAGCGGGCTCTCACTCCTCCCGCCCCACTTCCTGCAAGAGATCGAGGGCACGCCACACAAAACCGACTCTCCCGAGCCCTCCCTGTGCTCAGTGCCACTTGTCATTCAAGCAACCCCGTGGCCTTTAAGCTGCCAAGGTACCAGAGCTGCTCCAGAATCGGAGTTAGTTCAGCTTCTGCCCTGGAGCAAGGAATCTGAAACACTGCCACTGGAAACGAAACAGAGCATCCATCATTTTTCTTGCCAGGAATATATCCAGCCCAAAAAGAAATACTGCCTGCTAAACATCCAGTAACAAAACCCCCTGCTTCCACCAGCAAAGTGGTTCCTAGCATCTCGCCTATCGGTCATTTCCACGCAGGTCCCGACTGTCAGCTCTTAGCAGAGGAGTTAAACATGGCCTGAAACAAAATGAGCAGCGAAGGCAGGGCTGGGGAGGATGGAGCTGCAGGAGGGGGTGGTGGGGACCAACCCCACCCGGGATGCTCTGACACAAATGTGGCGGCTGGGAAGAAAAGACGCAGGTGGCAGAGCCAGGGCTGGAGGGCTGGAGCTGCCTCGCTGCACTGCAGGAACATTCAATAAAGCCATCCTGCTGCAGGGGGCAGCCCCAAAGCCCTGTGCCCAGCCCAAGAGCCATCCCCAGCCAAGAGGCTGTCACCCAGTGCTCCCTGTCCCCTCCCCAGGAAAGGAGCAGTGCATTCCCAGCCAGGCCCAGCCCCCAGCACAGGCACGCCAACCTAAATATCTGCAAGAGGCTCTCCCCTCCATGGGAACAGCCACTCGACGCAGAGTTCACATGCCCCAGCAATGCCTGATTAAACTCCCAAACTCCAAGGGAATACCCCTGAGGCTGTCTGAAGATAAGCTAGAAACTAGACCGCTCTCAGGAAACACAGGAACTGGGAAAGAGCAATCACATTTTTTCAGATCTACAATAATACAGATCAAACCCCAGTGCTCTCGGCCAGGCACGAAGCAATTGCTGAAGCCCAGGAGCTCCCACGCTGGGTGTGTGTCCGAAGGGTGCCCCAGTGCTGCGATCAAACAGATCAAACCCTCTGCAGCCTGGGGTGAGGGAAGCTGGAGAGCCCAGGCAGGCACTAGCTTGACCCAAGCACCCAATACATCCTTGTGCCGCCAGCTCAGCCCAAAGCGGTCTCAGTGTAGGCTCAAGGTCCACGGAAACATGACAGTACAGCATGTGACACTGAGCATCACTGTGAGCTGGAGCATGGCAGGAGAAGCAGCAAGGAGAAGACAGCCAGGTAAGTGGCTGTAAGGTAAGGTAAGTGACAGCCAGGTAGGTGCCCAGTGGCCCTCATCCCTCCATACCTGCTGCAGTCCCTGGAGCACCCAGCTCCTCATCCTCTGGGGAGCAGAGCTACAGAGGTTTCACATCACGACCGCAACCAGCAATCCCCAGTGCTGAGACCCCATGGTATGAGCAAAAGTAGCTCCTGCCTGCCTGCATCCAGGCACTTGGGACAGAGGAAAGAGAAACTGGGGTGAGAAGGGGGACAATGGAACCATGACACCAGTTCCAGCAGCAACTGGCTGTGATGTCACAAGTGAAGTTCTGCCATTAGTGAAAGAGAGGGACACTCAGCTAGAACCACAATCCCTCTCACCCTCCAACTCTACCTCCATCCCTCTCTCCATCCATCCACCCATCCCTCCATCCCTCTATCCATCCACCCTTCCCACCACCCACCCATCCATCAAGTCCTCCATCTCTCCATCCTCCATCCATCCATCCCTCCATCCACCCATCCTTCCCTCCATTCATCCTTCCCTCCTTTCTTCCCTCTCTCTCTCCCTCCCTTCCTCCTGCCCTCCCTCCCTCCATCCATCCTCATGCAGCAAGCACCAGGATGATGAGCACACAAACCAGAGGTAAGCCTGCACCGCTGGCACACTGTGCCTGGGTCATGGGAACACTGAGCTCCACCAGCTCATACACCTGAGTAAACAGAGTCTGCCCCACGCCAGGCTCTCTGCTCTCTACCAGCTCCCCTGGTTCCTGACCAGGGGACCCCTGGGGCTTACTGAACCCAAGAGGAAGGGCTTCTTCCTTCTCTCCAACTTGCCAGAAGAGGATGGGAAAACAGCATCCTAGGCAGGAGGATGGGAACAGTCATTGGGAAAACAGTTCCCAGAGAACTGGTGGCTGGGACACAGTGTGGTGCCACTTGGATACAGAGGAACAGCAGTGAGAGGCTGCACTAAGGAGCCCCAGTGTCTGTCTTTCATCAGATTATGAGTTTGGCTGAAGAAAGCAACAAAATATAAACTTTCACTGGGATTTTGCACACAGCCATGAGACAGTGTTACTAAACCATGAGCACTGCCCCATCAAGAAAGCACAGGCTGTGAAGGTCCCAGAGACCCAAAGAGGGCCACTCAAACGCAGGAGGCACAAGGAGCACAGGATGCACAGCACAAGGCGGGTGTGCAGGAGGCACGAGGAGCACAGCACGCACAGCCCAGGAGGTGTGCAGGAGGCATGAGGAGCACAAGAAGCACAGCACAAGGCGGGCAGACCCTGGGGAGCAGCTGGGTGAGCCGGCTCATAAAAGGTCCAACGTGGACAAGGATGGAGAAGAGCTGCAGCCCTGCACCTTCAGCACAAGAGAAACATGGAGAAGGATGGAAGCTCGATGCAGTTAGCTCATCGAATGGGAGATGTGATTTGAGATGATTACAGAGTGCAAGTGCCCTTCTGGAGAGAAAGAGCCTGGCCCTACACAGCCCTTCGTCTGAAGGAGAGCAGCCTGATAAAGCCAGCAGCTGGAGGCTGGGGCCACACAAACCCAGAAGCACTGCACGGCTCCTAGCAGCACAGACAGCCCACCCACTCATTAGGTGCATTCTCAGGGATGCTGGGATGATGGAGCAGAGGCCTCGCTAGGCCAGGTGCCCTAGGCAGCACACCAGTGCAGCCATCACCACGCCATCACTGCCATCACCACAGCCAGCACCTCAGGACCTCCATCCCCTTCCTGAGGCTGGCTGCTCCCTCCAGCCCTGAGCTCCTGGGCTCTGTGACTACAGCTGAGGTAGGTATGGGTGCTTCTGGCTGCCATCACTCCCCTGGCAGCTGAGGAACATGGTGGCAGTTGGACACTGGCCACACTGCTCTGCCCGGGCCCAGCCCACTCCCAGGACTGACAGCCTTGCAGAAGCACCTTCCCTCAGCCATGAGAAGGGGATGACCCCACACCCTCCTGAAACCAAACAGCCCCATGCCCATCTTCAGACATTCCTGCCGTGGTGTAAGGCCTGGGCAGGGCAGAACGGGGCCCACAGGGGCATAGCCCCAGGAGCAGTGACTAGGCCCAGCCCTGAGGAGCAGCCGGGGGCAATGCGAGGCTGTCCTGCCCTGCCTCTTGGCTCTGCCAGGCCCCTGTGCTACCCTTGCCCTGTGAGGTGCGTGAGCTCTTCCCCCCTGCACCTACAGGCCTTCCTCCAAGGGACAGCTGGGCAGGAGGGCAGTGGGACACAGGGCTGCCATCCCGCTCCCACAGCCCTGCCATCCTCCAGCACAGGGATGGCCACAAGAGCCACCAGAAGGGACCGGAGCAGGCAGTGGAGCCAGGAGTGGTGCCATGGGGAGCCAGGAGCAAGGCACAGAGCAGCAGGGCTGGGGAGGGCCCAGGGCAGCCCAGCCTGCGAGCACAGACCCCAGCGCCATGGCTCTGCGGCGGCAGGAGGCTCCCGCCAGGCCGCTGCCATCCCACAGGAGGGAATGGCCGTGGTGACCCTCTCAGTCTTCTGCTTCATCAGCCCAAGGGCTGATCACGAGAACCTGTGTGAAGGACGCACAGCACAAGGCACATTTCCATTCCAAGGGCATCACAAAGATCCATCCTACTTTTTTCCTCCTTCGTTCATTTTTGACACATTGGACATTTGGCACATCCAAGTTAAGGGTAGGAAAAGGTCCCTGTGAGCTCCCGGGGCCTGTGCTGGGATTTCAGGTGGGCGGCACCAGGGGCTCTGGCAGCCCCTGCCACAGCTGCCCCGAGCTCGCTGAGCTCTGCTGGGCTCACTGCAGGCTCCAGCCTCCTCAGCTCCCCCAGTGCAGGGCAGGGGCCCTAACAGTGCTGCCATGGCACACCATGGGCCGCGAGCACTCAGCCTGCCCCAAATTCCTGCCCCGGCCCCCAGCAGCCCCATGCAGTGCCCAGCCTCAAGGGCAGAGAGGTACACATTCCCCCGCCAGCTGCCCCCGTGGTAATCCCCCTGACCTCAGGGACACCCAGCTCCTGTTCCAGTCCCGAGCACTGCTGTCCCTGTCCCCTAGACTGGTCCTGCCGAACCCAGCCACCATGGAGCGAGACCAGCAGACAGTGGGACACAGGGCTGGTGTCACAGGTGTCCTCTGGGCTGTGCCATCACAAAGCGGCCCCATGCTGCTGCTGCTCTGCCCTCATGCTCCAGCCACCGCGAGGGCACCCACGCAAGCAGGAGGAGCAGGGACACTGGGAATCAGGGGAGAGGAGAAAAGAAAGGGCCCAGATGGAGCATGATGAAGGCAAGATGGTAGCAGAGGGCAAGGGACAGGCTCCTGACGTGCCAGCATCCACACCTGAACCCATGCCTGCACCCCACTCCTCACCGCTCCCCCTCCTGCCCCAGGGGGTCGGAGCCCCTCTGAATTCCCCTGGGCGAGACAGCAGCACACGCCACCGCACATCACCCCAGCAGTGCGGCCATGCACAACCATTTATTCAGGTTTTCACGGAGCACACAAGACCCAGGAACAAGGAATGGGGCTGGGGTGGGCTGTGGGGTGGGCTATGGGGAGCCCAAAACCAGCAAAGCTGTCCCCAGAACCACGGAGCCGCTCTCCACGTGCAGCCCCGTGCCATCCTGCCACTCTCCAGAAGTGACAGCTTTGCCTTTATGCTTTAACATCTTTCAGGGGCTTGGACTCCATCACGTAGATTTGTGCCTTTGGGTATTTTCAGAGGGGAAATATATATTAAAAAAAAAAAAAAACCTGGGCACACAACAGAGCTCCTGTGATTTCCATATCAGCTGCTGTACATGCACATGGCATGGAAAAATCCTTAGGAAATTTCTGTTAAAAAAAAAAAAGGAAAACCAACACAACATTGAGCTTGCTGGACACAGCATGCCAGGAGGGGCTGACAGAGCTGTTACGGTCTATTGGGCCAATAATCCACAAACTAAGACGGATTTATTGTACATGGCAGATCGTAACAGCTCCAAAGAAACCATCACTGTCTCCTGTGCTTAAAATTCACTTTCTTTTGAAAAAAGGGCCAAAATATGGCTTTACAAGATAAGATGCGTGGTTGCACCATTCTGTGACAGATAGAAGCCTGTGCAAACACATATATGTTATTACATATATAAATAAATAAGATATCTGCTTCTCCAAGGCAGGTAGTGCAGCATTACGGGGCTTGGCACGCTGTCCCTACAGCTGGATTACGAGGCAAGGTTTCACCTCTGCTAGCAAGCTGGATCTGCAGGGGCATTGTTTCCCCCCCAGTATTACCACTGAACACATGGGAAGACAAAAAGACAGCGACAGATCCAGCTCGAGCCCTGGTTGGGCTCTGTGGGAGGGGGGCATGGGGGGCGTGGGCTGGGAGGCAGAAAGCGCAAGCCCCCGACGCAAGGGCTGTGCCAGGGAGCACCTCGCTGGCATGACACCACACTGGCAACCTTGGGATGGGGGTGCTTAGGAAAAAACGCTAATAATTAACACCAGAGCCTGTGCCTTCCTCTGCAGCACTGCTTCTGAGCGCCTCCGTGGGGCTGGGAGTGCTCGGGAGGAGTCTGAGCCAGTGCAGGGGAGCGGGGTGAGACCAAGCCTGCAGTAATTGCAGCGTCTGTTCAAATCACTCCAACGCTGGAAATCACGCTGGGCCCGGATGAAAGCTTGCAGTGCGGATGATCATATCAGACTGGGATAAAAGAGGATAAGCTAACAGGTTTAGTGCACAGCTTGTCTGAGTTGGTGCTGCCGCAGAGGGAGGAGAGGAGGCTTCCGCTGACCCTGGATCCCGGCGCACTGCCGTGGCACATGGTCCTGGTACACGGTCCCAGCGCTCTAGCAGCTCCACAGCCATGGTCCCACACTGGGGTGACACCTGGGGACAGGGATGGGCTCCTACTGTCTGCACAGCAGCCAGTGACAGGCTGGGCAATGCTGTGTGCTCTCCTCGTGAGGCAGCACGCTCACCGTGCCATCCAGCCCCAACCTGGGCAGGAATGCAAGCCTCTGCCAGCACAAGAGCCACAGAGGATGCTCCAAACCCCAGACCCTCCCCAAGTCCCCAGCACGTGGACATGGGCAGAAAGGGACTGCAGTGGTGGCAGCTGAAGCTTTCAGCTGGGCTCAGCACTCTGAGTGGCACCAGCATGGGGACAGCCACCAGCTCCCTGCGGCCACAGGGGGCACAGGTGGGGCTGGGGGTCATGGTGAGCTCTGGGATGGGGACAGGGAGCAGGGGACATGGGGTAGCGGCTGCTGGGGCGGGGAGGGAGGGAAAGCGAGGGGCTTGGACTGGCTTCCAGAGCCGCAGAGGGAGTTCAGCCGAGTAATTAGAGCAGGAGGCTGTGAGTCAGCAAATGATGCGTAACCTCGCCAATGTTGACAATGAGGCAAAAGATGGCAGTTTCAACTGAGAGCTCCCAATGAAAGGGCATATTTATATATGCAAGAATCAGAAACTCCGAACAATTGCATGGCTGCTGACCTGCTCTGCAAAACATGCCACTTTACAATGACTGTCCAGCTGCCAAATATCTGACAGCTTCAAAAAAAATTGGAAATAGAGACGTGTTTGCAGCCTAAATCTAAAGGAACAAGGTAGCAGGAGGAGGGACCAGGCTGGGTTCAAAAAAATAAAGACAGACAGGGGAGAAGACAGCCGGCAGCCTCCTCTCTGCATCCAAGGCCGCAGCAAGCGCTGGGCTCGGCGGCTGACCTTGACAAGCTGCGCTTCAGATGCCCTAGAGATCCTCCCTGCACAACTGCCACGCTGCTGGATTTATACTGAGGGCGAGAGCTGGCCTGGAAGCAAATCCCAGCCCCAGCCACGGCCTCGCTCCCTCCCCGGGGCGCAGTCGGAGGCAGCGCGAGCTCAGGTAGGGAACGCTCCTCCCCCACGGCGCAGCAGCCCTGACGAGGAGAGTTTAATTAACCCTGGAAAGCAATCGTTAACCATCCAGCACGAGTAATCGATGTGGAAGGGGCAGCTCGCTTCGGAGGGACCATCTGCTTTGGGGAGGGATGGCTCGCCGCCCACCTGCCCGTGCCCCAGCTCCCGGCCCCCCGGTGCCTGCCGAGCTCCGCGGGCTTCGTGCAAGAGGGCAGTGCGTGAGACAGCCGGGAGCAGCCCCTGCGCACTCGCCCCCTCTCCTCTCTAATCTCTCTTCCCGTAAAGCCCCAGGTCTCCCAGCCACGTGATTTCCTATGAGTCGCAGCCCTTGTTCCAAATACCACCTCTCCCCGGCCGCGCACAGCCCCATGGCTCCAGCGCGGGCCAAGCCCCACGGCTGCCGTGCCCCATGCCGTGCCCCATGCCGTGCTGCAGGACGACCAGGAGAGCCAGCCCCAGTGCGGCACTGGGGGGAGTGCAGCATCCTCTGCACCCTGGGCCCTCGGCCGCTCCCCATCCCCCCGGCCACCCCACGCCAAACCCAACGCAGCGGCTGCGGGGCTCGAGGGGCCACAGAGATCTGTTTAAATCATTAAACTGCATTTAGACCATGGTGCTGACATTCTCTCCAGTGAAATTCTTTGCTGACAAAATCGAAGCCCCTTTCTCCTCCCATCCTTGAGGGGGTTTCTCCCCAAACCCAAGCAATGCAGGGCAATGCAGCCGGGCAACGGACACGCAGCCCTGGAGCCGTGCCGAGCCCCGGCAGCCCCCACCTCCTGGCCACTGTTCTGGGGACCAGAGCACCAGGGCAGCGTGCCCAAGTGCTGCCCACATCCTACCCACACCACAGCTGCGTCCCAGCACAGGGTCACGCTGTGCCCCTGGGGCCACCCCTCCCTCGGGGACATCCACGTGATGGGGATCAGCGCACCCACACCCCCGGGGGTGTCCCTGCTCCCTCGCCCAGCTGCTGGCACTAGGAGAGAGGTGCCCCATTCCTTCACAAATTACAACACACCACCTGGGCATGGGACACAAAGCAATGTCTCCACACAGGCAGAGTAGAACAGCCCTGGGGTTTGTGCCAGCACCTCCCACACAGTGCTCCTCCATTCCCATTCCCACATCCACATCCCACAGGGCCGCAGCATGGTCAGGGCCTGCAGCTGGACGCGGCCCCAGGCACCCAGAGCCCGGCTGCAGGGCGGCACGGCACAGCCCTGGCCCCGGGAACGCCCTGCCCTCGTCCTCCCCAGGGGCAGCAGGTTCAGCTGCTCCGCTCCCACGAGCTGCTGCGAAGAGCAGGGTGACAGATGGGTCTCCAGCACGGCCTTGACCATGGGATTAAAGGTGACCCTCGAGCAAAAAGCGGGCTCATACCTGCCACTGCCGCCCAGCCAGGGAGCACTGGGCTTGTCCCTAATGCTGCTCACGTTGGAGAGCAGTGTCCCTGTGCCAGCAAAATGACATGGCCACAGGAGGTGGCTCTGAGGGGAAATGGCCATGCTTCACCCCTCCAACTTTCCAATGCTGCAGCAACGCCTGTTCCGCTCCTGGCTGGCAGCAGAAAGGCTCTGGGAGGGAATGGCCTCACTCCCAGAGAAGGGGGACCCTGCGTTCCTCCCCTGGCAGCAGGCACCCAGCAGCGCATCCAGAACCTGCAGACACACCAAGCACCACTGGGTCACTGTGTCAGTGGTGGGAGGAGGCTGCAGGGGCTCCACAGGCTGCAGGGTCTTTCAAAGCACCCCCACCAGCAGCATCACTGTGATACGGAGCAAATGTCCTCTATCAGCTGCACCCTGGGGAGCATCACACAGGGCATGGGGTGTGTGAGGCCCACACCTCAGGACCAGCACCATTCTGCAGAGCCCGTGATGCACACAGCAGTGGGAGAGGCTGGGAGGAAGGCTGGCCAGCCCCAGTGCTGGGGGGGCAGAAGGGGCTGGGATGTAGCCACGTGCCATGTAAGAGACCAAAATTTGGAGATTTTGGGTTTCAGGGTTTTCCACCACCCCTGCGTGACACATCGGGACAGAGATAAAGGACAGAGCAGGAAAGGAGCACAGTGGCAGCAGAAGCACAACAGGAGCTGCCCCTTGGCTTCCCACTGCCGTGTGCATCCCATCTCTCCCACACAGAGGGGTTCACTCCCGGGGCCTCTGCCAGCCAACACCTGCAGGAGGACAGGAGGCTCCAGCCCCAGGCTGGACCACACTGGCAGCCATGGATCCTCCCTCCTACTTTCTGCAGAACGAGGCTGCGATGCTCAGCCCACATGGAGGGGCGAATGCTGCAGGGATGCACAGAGCTCTATTCGAAGCAGGAACGCTCTGCTTCCTGCCCAGAGCACACCACGATCCTGGGAGATGGATCCCAGCTCTGGGAGGGGATTCCCCTCAGCCCTGAGCCAGAAATGCAAACGTCCGATGGGAGAAGGGAGGAGGAGGAGGATGTACCATCTCTGTTCTCCTGAGCATGGCCTGGAGCTGCTCTGGGCACAGCTCGGAGCCATCGCCGCTTCCCATCCCGCACCAGAGGAGCCATCCATCACCCCAAGGATGGAAGCCCTGGCGTCATCTCAAAGACCCCTGGCACCTTGCAGCCCTCCGGAGAGGCACACACATCTGTCGCACAGCAGGGGCCTGGCTGAACGGCAGGGGCTTTATCTGATGGATGTTTCGCACACAGCTGAAATCCCAGGACCCCGGCTGATCCCCCAAGCTCTGCAGGGAGCCCCATGCCCACCTGCGGGCCAAGGCTCAGGACTCCAGGAATCTGATGCATAGGAGAGAGAGCTGCGGCCGGGGGGGCCTATTTGCCCCTGCCTCCCCGGCTACTCTGA
Organism: Penelope pileata; assembly: GCA_013396635.1. NCBI lineage: Eukaryota > Metazoa > Chordata > Aves > Galliformes > Cracidae > Penelope > Penelope pileata. The sequence goes on along the minus strand of WBMW01002559.1, from coordinate 30,878 downwards.
GTGTTTTCCAGCCTCCCCTGTTGAGTTAACGTCCTTTCAGATTAGCTGCTGCTGCCGCAGCTGCACATCAAGCATCAGGTATTGCCAGCATTCGGCTGCTCGCAATTACTGGGGCGCTGGGTGCAGGGATGGCAGCCGAGGCGCTTCCCACCCGCAGGAGCCCCTGGCCCACACCCAGCACCCCCAGACCCAGGGCTCAGCGCCAGCACCCCCCATCTGCCCCCACCTCCACCCGTCCTGCCAAAATCACCCCTCCAACAGCACACAAACTGTGCTCTGTGGATCCACCCCGTTTTAATCTTCACGGTGCATCAGCATGGGGGGGCGGGGGGGACGGCTTTTT
>WBMW01002557.1:32961-67040 GCA_013396635.1 Penelope pileata | reverse complement strand
GCGCGGGGCCCGGCCGCACGCGGCTCCGAGGCTGATTGCAAACAGACGGCCCCGGCTGAGGCACAGGCAGGGCACGGGGTGCCCAGGGCAGCGTCCGTCCGTCTGTCCCCAGCGGAGGGACAGCCAGGGCCCAGCCCCTGGCTGGGAGCAGAGCGCGGGAGGCACAGCGCTGGCTCTCGTTTCAGGTGCTTTTATTCAACCTTTACTCGCAGACCCTGCGACCGGGTCGTTCAGTCCAGGCACCGCACACCGCTGCAACCCCAAACACCAACAAACCAGGGGGAAAAGCAAACTGCAGCCCCAGCCCCAGCGCCCAGGCAGGGACGGGGCCGGTGGCCGCTCCTCAGCGCAGGATGGAGCCCGCGGGCAGCAGCGAGGGGCTCTGTGCCCCTCCCACAGCCCGTGCCCGGGTGGAGAAGTGAGGGTGATGCTGTCCTGGGGCAGGACGGGGCCTCACACCTCCCCCCTGCAACTGAGCCCCAAATTCCTGACAGTGGGGCAGCTCCACCACAGGGCCACGGGGCACTGCCAGCCCCTTCCCAGCCCCACAGCAGCCCCCAGCCAGGCTCTAAAGCAGGGAGAGAGCAGCAGGAGTGCAGCTGGGCCCCACCTCCAGCGCTGCACCTGGGGAGGATGCGCTCAGAAACGAGTGGGTACCAGGGCAGGAACTCCAGGGCGGGCAGAGCTGGGGTTGAGGCAGAGGCCTGAGTTACGTGGCCCCCCAGCACAGCCCCCATTATCTGTGGAGACAGCAAAACCTTTAGGGGGTGGGGGGACAGCCCTCCTGCAGCCCCCAGGAACGACCCAGGCGGCCGCAGCACCTCTGCAGCCAGAGGGAGCGAGCCCGGCGTGCTGCCCCAGACCCAGTGCCAAGCCGTGAGCTGGCACATGCCCACCCCTCGCCCGGTGCCAGGGGGCCCCATCCTGCTCTGGGAGCGCTGCCAGCGCACAGATCCCAGCCTGGCGGAGCTGCTGCCTGGCCCAGCGCTGCTGACAGTCATCTGCTCGCCCCGCGTGGGCCGTTTAGCGCAAAAGCTGTCGGCACGGCTGAGCCAGGGCTGCCCGGGAAGCCAAGGCTGGTGGCAGCGAGCCACAGGGGCAGGGAAAGGGGAGCAAAGCTGGGGGCGGGGAGATGCCACCGCCTCCCTGTCACCTCCGCAGGCTGGGGGACACCATGGGCAGGGAGGGGTGGGCTCTGGTTGGCCCCACACATTGCTGCCCTGAGCCCCGCTGGGCAAAGGCTCGTACAGGGCGAGGGGCCAGCGTCAGGCTGAGCCCAGGGCGCCCGCCTTGTGCTGTGACGATGGGGCTGTCCCTGAAAGGGAGCGAGGGGCAACCGGGGAGGGCTGGAGCGGGGAGCGGAGGGGAGGACGGGGAAGGGACGAGCACCACTCCTGCTGCTCAAGGGTTTGCTCTGTATTGGAGGCTGTTGCCGTGGCTAGGTCCGGGGCAGGCTGCACATCTCGCAGTGGTCTGTGCCTGGCTGGTTCATGAAGGTGCAGTGCTGGCAGGCCCACATGGCCGCCGACACGGCGTGCGTCGAGCCGCCCACGGCACCGTACTCATGCAGTCCTGGGAGCTGGACACCGACTGTGCCTGCAAGAGGAAGAGCCCGGTCAGAGCGGGAACCCTGCCTAAATCCCGGCCCAACAGGCAGGAGCCTCCCTGCCCGCATGCTGCCTTCACCCCCGGGGCTGCCTCCAGGGGGTGCTCACAGGCAGGGACACATCTCACCACCCCACACTGCCCACCACAGACCCCGTGCTGCAGCCCCCAGCCCAGCCCCACTCTCCCAGCAGTGGTCAGCCTGGCACAGATGCTGCCCACTGCCCCCTCCTACCACCCTGCGGTTGGCTGGGCAGGAGGAGCAGCTCTCCTCATGCCCGAGCCTCTGCAGGCAGCTTGAGAGCAGCACTGTGCCCACACCAGCCAGCTCAGCCCCTGGCCCGAAGGATGAGGGACTGTGTCCCAGGGACCCCATTTCTTACTGCAGAGCTGCTCGATGGTGGCCCACTGCTCAGATTTTTTCCAGGTCTGTGCGAGCTCCTCATTCTTGGTCCTCACAGCTTCCAGCAACAAGCTGATGCTGTCCTGAAAGCCACAAGAGGAAAATCAGTGCTGGATGCTCTTCTGATCAGGGCTGTGATCCAGAGCCTCCCTGCCCTCCACTGGTCACACCAGGGCAGAGCTGCGAGTCCCAGCTGTTGCCCTTTTCTAAAGAGCCTTTGCAGTCCCACGAGTGATGGCGGGGAGTAAGACTGAGCTTATCCCTCCTGCTCCTCCCAGCATCCACACATACCCTAAAACCCAAAGGCTTCCCTTCCCTCTGCTCAGGGGCCGCAGCTGGAAGCTGCGCTGCCTGTGCTGTGCGTGCTGAGCCCAATTCCCAGCAGGGCACAAACGTTCCCAAAGCAGCTGCCGGGGGAGCGCCGTGCCCAGCCCCAGCCTGCGTGCAGCCCCAGCCCGATCTCCAGCTGCCCAGGGTCAGCCCAGCCGCCCTGCACATGCGCCCACGAGGCCTCTGGCAGACACATGGCCCATTCTGGCGCGCTGCTTGGAAGGGGAAGGTCCGAGGGTGCAGATGTTAACTGGGCGCCTGGGGGGCTGTCTGTCCACTGGTGCTATGCCAAGAGGCAAAGCTGCATGGGCAGGAAGCTGTTGGCCTCGCAGAGATTTGGGGGCTCTGATCTCGTTACCGTTACAACGGGGATTTCTGATTCTGAGATGTTTTCAAACATTCCCAGCTCTCTGAGCCATGGCCAAGTTGGCTCCATCCCGCCTGTGACCATGCAACAACCCCCGCCCCCTCGCTGCTCCGAGCGGCGCTTCGGGAGCTCTCGGTCCAGACGGGGGCTTCGGTTTCACTTCTAAACCCTCTGCTGAAAGGTCAGCCTGGAAGAACAGGCGCCGGGCCAGCGGCATGTCCTGGGCAGCAGGCGCTCAGCCCGGGATGTGCCCGGGGCTGTGTTGGTGTCCCCCACGCAGTGAGTGACACCGCCCAGCTCAGGGCCTCAGGGACAGTGACACCGACACATGGCCATTTGCTGCCGCTTACGTACCCGCAGAGGCATGACCTCGTTCGTGACCAGGAAGAGGAGCAGATGGAAATCGGAGACGATGTCTAGGAAAACGGAGGAAGTATTTTGGGACAGGTAGGTGGCCAAGCTGTGGAAGTCCTGCAGGGATAGGAAAGTAATAAAAGAAGTCACTTACCCCCACGTGACAACTTTGATTTCCTGTTCAGATCCACTAACAGACACTGCAGTGCTCCTGTCTCTTTTGTGCCTCAGCTGCAATGTGCAGACCCTTGAAATCAGACCCCAGGCTGCTGAGCTGCAGCTGTCAGCTCCCAGAGGGAGGGATCTTTGGGTCCACGCTACCTTTCCTATCCCCGCAGCACATGCAGAGCTGATCCCAGACCCAGAGCGCTGAGCAGAGGCAGCCAGCTCAAGGCAAAGCCCAGGCCCTTACAAGGGGCAGGCGAGGGCAAAGCAGCCCCTGCTTCCTGGCCTCCTTTTCCTGCTCTCAGGCACTGCTCCGTCAGCAGAGCACAGCAGGCAGTGGCCCTTCGTTTGTGACTGCTTTTGGAGGACATCTCCGACACCTCTGGCACAGCCTCTCATGAGCAACTAGCTGTGGCTGCTTTAAAGCAACTCAAGCGCTGACAAAACCCGGTGCGTGCCCCAGGCTGTGCAGCAGCTGCCTCTGCTCAGTGCTACGGGCCTCCTTCAGTACAAGGTCTCTGCATTTCAAATATCAATCCAGGAAGGGAAGACAGCACCGTTGTAGCTGGAGCGACAGACCCTCATCCCGCTTGTGTCACAGCGGGTCCTGTCCTGTCCCCTGGGGACAGAGCCCAGCTGGACTGCTCCAGCCTCCTCCTCTTTGGGGTTATCTGGAGACCTGGCCCTGGAGCTCAGCCCTGGGCAGGTGGGGAGCAGCCCCCATCAGCACTGCTCAGCACAGGAAGGTGTTTGGCAAATGCTGGACTGAACCACGGAGGGGTGATTTAAGGGCACAACCGCAGCTGTCCTTTTGCAGACATTAGAAAGAACGAGGACAACAGACGATGTCTCTGTATGAAATATAGCTTTGGCACCAATCACTTACCTGAGTTTCTCCCAGCACGTCACGGTTCTCGATAGGAAATGGATTTTGAGAAATAGAAAAAGTGTAGACTGGATCCTTGGGGAAAGTTGTAGTAATCTGAAAATGCAAGAAAGGACAATGAGAGCATTAACAGCAGGAGGGGTAAAAGGGGTACGGGAAGAAAGGCTTCCGAGCACCGAGAACAGCCACGGCTCTGCATCAGAGCTCAGCCAGGAAGGCAATTACAGCACAGATCTTCTGATGGCTTTGAACATTTACCGTGATATTGCAATCAGCACATCCCCCAGCTCCTGGCAGTCGCTTTTAATGAAGCTGAGGGAAATGCACTGAGCTTGGTCGTTACACCAGCACAGCGCGGTGGTGCTGCAGGGAACATCCCCTCTGCAAAGGGCACAGCAGCTCCCACCACAGCCCTGCCCTGTGCTGCTGGGGTGTCACCCTGGGGGTCACCTCTGCACCAGGGGGGGACAGCAGAGCTCTGCCCCAGGACTGACACTGTGTTCTGGGCTGGATGGTGCCAAGAAAACATCTCTGCACGTTGTTTAACAGTGTCCCCTTGCTCAGGGCTGCACTAACCTCACCTCCTGTGCCAATGGACAGGTGGGGAGGGGGGACACATTGCCCCCACCTTACCTGAAAGGTGCCTGAGCTCAGAGGCAGCATTCACACCAGCGACTGATGCTTCAACCCCAGTCCTCTTTCTGGGGGCTTTAAGCTTTGGTGTCAGTTACTCTGCCCTGACAGGGAGCCTCTTTGTAAGCAGACATGCAGAAATACCTGCCAGTGCAGTATGAACTTTAAAAATGAAAAAAGAGGCAAAACAAGATGCTTCAGAAATGCAGCTTTCCAGGCTGCTCCTAAATGCATGTTCTGTCAATCTGTTTTCATCTTAATTACACCCCAGGTAGCCCAGAACCAGATGCCTTTACTACTTGAGCAATAAATACGTTCCAGCGCTGCTGACTGGCACGGGGCATCCGAGGGCCCCGCACAATGGCCCCTTGTCCTGAGCTGTGCTGATAAGGGCACACACACACCGGGCAGAGGCAGGGAAGGGGAAGGGCAAGTGGAGGGCTCCTGGCTGGCAGCTTCCCTGCACCGCAGGACAGTGCCGGTGCCAGGGGCAGCTGGAACAGAGCAGTGGCTCCGGGTGGATTTAATCGTTATTGGCACCGCCTCCAACTCCAGCAATATCATCTGTCACCTGAATGATTTGCTTTCCTGCCTTCCACACCGTAACAGTTTCCTTCTGAGCCAAAGAGCAGAGCCGTGCCCCGGTGCCTGGCAGGGCTTGCTCACGGGCAGGCAGGGGCTCTGCTCCAGCCAAGCCCTGTGCTGGATCTCGTACTCCTTCCCCCAGGAAAAGGCATTTTGTAGCACCAACCTGGTCTGCTGAGTCACCACAGGGAGCTGGATTCTTAATTGCTGCTGAGAGAGAGACAACCAGAGCTTCCTAATTAGCTCCCCACGAGGCAGTGCCCAGCACACACATCCGTGGGGCTGGCTGCTTCCTCTGCCACGTGGCGACGTGCCACCTCCCAGCAGCGATAAGACACCAGGCAGGGCCTTCCCAGGAAGCAAATGTGTTCCCTGGCACCACCCCACGCTGCTCCCAAAGAGCACTGCAGCACGCAGAGCACACCACCTCCGTGCTAGAAACACCTTGCTGCAGGGGGGAAAGAGAGAAAGCCTGTCCTACAGAGCAACTCCCATGTGGATTTAGAGGCGGATCAGGAACTCCGCTCTGCCCCGACCACCTCGTGCTGCCGACAAAGCGCAAGGGATACTTACATCTATGATGAGGTACTCGACGGGGAGCGGGCGAGCCAGCTGTGTGATCTCGTTGCCAAACTTGTCTATGTCCTGAAAGACAAAGAGAGCTTTCCTGTTAGTGCAGGAGCAACGTGAAGCCTCGGGGACACCGCGCTGCAGCTCGGGGGTCCTCGGTGCGGGCACGCTGCTGGGGGTGCATGGCATGACCGTGGCACCTGGGTCACGTTTACCAACGTCACCACCAGCAGAGAGATGGCAGCGCTGTCTGAGGAGTGTAAATGCCACTTAAGCAGCAGCGTTGTCTTAAAAGGGAGGGAGGGATAACTCCACATCTGTTTTTCTCAGCCAGGCAGACCTGACTTTCTGCAGAACTGCTCACGAGTCTCCAGTCTGAGCTCGCTTCTGCTTTCTTGCACACAGACCTGAAGGGCCAGCACATCACGACACGTAAACTTGTTTTGCTTTGCCAGGTGAATTGAACATAAAGTTTAATTATGGAGAAGAACGGCCACCATATGTTCATTAATCATAAAATGACAATTAGACGTGATTTATGTCAAACACGCCGAGTTCAAACGCAGCTTCAGAAATAAATTCGTAAGAAGTGACACTTTTCATTAAAGATTCTGTAAGAGGGGGCTGTGTTTTCTCCCTAAATCACCACTTAACATGCTATAAATCATCCGCTGAGCCACGTACAAGCTACACGCCCATGATTTCCAGTTGGAGACCTTACACAGAAGTTGACATCGATGAGCAGAGTCCCAGCGGCCGGAGGCAGATCTGGGGCTGGGAAAGGCTGTGAGCCCAGGCTGAGCCCTGGGATGGGCTGCCCAGGGCTGACATCCTTCCAGCAGCCCCACTTTCCCACCAGAGAACACCGCTCCCTGCTATCAGTGCTCCTCGGTTATGCTCCCTCGGTGCAGGGAGGAATGCAGCTCTCGCTGCTCGCAGACGGACGCTGCCCAAGCAGGCTCCAGCCCGCTGCCTGCCCCAGGCACAGCCCCCTCCCCACCTCCCCCTGTCCCTAGGAACAGTTCCCTTTGTAAAAATCCACCTTCCAGTCTTTGAAGCTCCTTTGAAAAGCAATCCTGATAAGGATCTTTTCCCCTTGAACATGACAGCTCGTTGGCCCTGTGGTTATTTCAGCAACAAGCTGGTGGCTGGTGGCCTCAGATCTCCCTGCCTCTGACAGCAGCAGCAGGAGACGCGGAGCCTTTGCAGAGAGATCACAGGACCTGAAAGCTAACCTGCTCCTAGATCGCAGCGATACCGCCAGAGTCAGGAATCAAACCCAATCCGCCTGCACCAGCTTCCCAAACGCAGCCCTGCCCCTGCAAGAAAGAACCTGCAACAGCTCACGCATAATTAGCCCATCTGGAATTCGTTTTCAAATCTAATTAAGTTCTAATATGCAGAAACATTTTTCCAGCACCTGTTCGCTTTAATCTCCGCCTCTGGGGATTTCCACGTTAAATGCCTCCTTTTCAGTGTCACGCTGCTGAGGCCTCTGAGACGCACAGCAACGGCTGAGCTGGGACCTCACTCCCCCCTGAGCCAGGGGACGTGCCCAGATCCTGCCCTCCCCACGCAGCACAGCCCCCTGCCCACCCTGGTGCTTTTCTCCAGCCCCCTTGCACCATTTGATCAGGCAATTAAGTTTCAAAGGCCTTCACCAACGTCAGGCTGGGAGAAAAACATCCTTGCCCCGCACCTGGCAGCGGCTCTGCACGTGGGCATCACTGCTGTGACCCCACAGCCCCAAACCCCAAAGCCACCAACACCCCCGTGCTCTGCTCAGCAGCCACAAACGGAGCAGGAAGGGGTTAATGAAGGCACAGCTCTTTGGCACCTGGACAAGAATCAAGCAGGGAGGCCTGGAGAATCTGGACAATGAATCATCCTGAAGACAGGAGCAAACCGGAGATTGCATCAGGTGCTGCGAGGGGAACCTTTAAGCCACTGTTTTGAGGCAGGAGCTGCAAACTCAGGAGCTCAAACAGGGAAAGCAGCGGGCACATGATGGGAGTGCCATGGAGCAGGGCTGGACGCATAGCACAGTTCCCCACACTGCAAGAAGTGCTCCCGGGTGGCTTTGGGGTTTCCAGCACGGAGGTGATGGAGCAGCCAGGAGGGATACCCAGCTCCATGGTGGCTGTCCCAGGGCTGTGAGCATCCTGTGCCACTTGTCTGCCCCAGGGGTTCACCCCGCTGAAGGCACCACGGAGCTGAGCAGCTCTGGGTTTGTGGGATCGCAAAGCCTGGTGCTGTGTTTCCCTCTGCTGACCCCCAGGAGCCCCCCAGGCAGCCCTGTCCCAGGCACAGACAGAATCATAGGGTGGCTGAAGTGCAGGAACAGAGCGACTCTCCTATGAGCGAGCACCAACAGGTCAGTGAGAGGTGAAACCTTCTCAGGAGACTCCTCGTGAGCTGATGAGCATCCTCCTCCCCAGAGCAGCTGGGACATTTAAGGCTAAGAAGGTTTTTCCAGCCCAGCATGGAGCACTGGTAGGAGGAGGCCAGGCAGGGGAAGTCCTGCAGGGATCTCTCCGGCAGTGCAGCAGTCCCCACACCACCCAGCCACTGCCTCCTCCCTGGGAAGATTTCAAAGTGCACGGGCAGAAGCAACGTGAGCCATGCTGGGGACAGCCTGGGCCAGCTGGGAGCACGGTTAGCAGGGGAGCAGCCAAGGCCCAGATGCCACAACAACTGCTGTGAGCGCAGAAGGCACTTCTGGACTCTCTGGGACAAAGGGCTCTTTCACAACACTGGTGCCATTGTGAAGGGTTTTCGTCATACACCATCCTGAAGAAACTTTGGGCAATACCAAGGCAGCTGTAAAATGCAACTCATTGCAAGGATGACATCTTCATGTTTGCACTGAGCTGAGGCAAATACCTGTGATAAGAGCCACAGCCAGTCCCCAAATCCAATTGTTCTAATGCCTCAAAGGATCTGTGAAACACAGAGCTCTTCCCCGCTCAGCACAGGGCTCAGCCACCCATGAGGATAACAGCCACCGAGCAAAGCCCTGCAGAGCTGCACAGCTTGGGCTGTGAAGAGCAGTTTGGTACCACTGCAGCTGTGGGCTCAGTGTGCCTGGAGGGGAGCTGGGAGCACGCAGGCAGCCTGGCACTGGGCACAGGACGTGGGCAGCCCGATGGGAGCCATCAGAGCTGGGTGAGGCACCGAGCGCAGCAAGCAGCTTCAGCTCTGGATCATCAACCCACAGTTTCCAAGTTACGCTCTTAGCAAAATCAGAATCAATATGGATGTTTTCTAGAACCAGACAGACGAGGCAGGTGACTGCTCGAGGGCAGAAGGAGTGGAAAATGCCCATATGTCATGTAGAGCTGGGCTCTCCCTCACCCAGCTGGGGAACAAGGTGAAGTGCCATTGCCACATCATCACCTTCACTCCCAAGCAGAGCTGTTACCCCTCTTTGTGCTTCTGTGTCTTGACAACAGCGACTCCTTCCTGAGTTTCCTCGCACTGAACTTGCCAAGGAACGTGTGCTGGTTGTACAGTGTTCAAATTGGAAACAGCATCACACCGTGACGCTTCGCAGAGAACCTGGGAGGCAGAGGGGTTGTGCTCTTCCTCCTGGCTCACCTTACCTGGGGAGGCATCTCAGAGCAGAGCAGCTCATACTCACGGTCCCCAAAGCCCTGGACTTTCAGCCAGAGCAGCACTCCAGCCTTCAGGAGCCAGGAAACAATGGCCACATGTACAGAGCACACTCTGCCAGTTCCACCAGGGTGGTTCCTTGAGCAGCAGGGCCAGTGGCCAATGTAAAGAGAATGGGAAAGCCATACAGCAATCACAAGGCTTGAGGCTCAGGAAAAACACCTCGGCCTGGCAGGACCAGGCTGCTGCCATCACTTTTCCCACTTCCATGAAGGAAGAGCCCATCTGTTCCAATGTGATGTACAGGCAGAACCCTGCAGCCCCAGTGCTTCCACTTTGCAAATCCAGCACAGGGCAAAACACACAAAACCAGTGTGCAGACAGAGGAGAGACATTCTTCTCTTCCCAGTGTGCGTGTGCACTGATGTCCCTGAAGCTGCAGCTCTCCTTGCTGAGCCCCTCCTGCAGCATTGCCCACCCAGATGTGTTTCTCAGCGGTCGCTGCTGAAGTGCCAGCACTGCTCTGAGCGGGGGCAGAGGGCATCTGAGCAACGTGACTGCAGCTCTGCTGTTAGCCTGCACCTCTCTGTCCAGCTGTCGAGCTCCTCTTCCCATCTGCAGGAGCTGAAGGCAAATCTCTTGCACCATCCTGCTACAGGCAGATACACAAGCTCAAATAGATCCTTTTTCCTTGTATGTAGATGCAAAGTTGTTCTATAAACACATTCACATTACAGCAGCATTGTCCTTCTGGTTGACATCAAATTATAATAAATTTGTATGGCTCCTTTCATCCTAAAGGGCTTTCCAAATGAACACTTGGTATGTTGCAGAGAAACATACATATGGATTTTCCTCTCCACCAGTGATAGTTTCTCAGTTTGAGACACAAAGCAGCAACGACTCAAAAGGGGTTTTTGGCCCAAAGCTACACGTGGGGAGGCAGCAGCCCCACACTGGGACTGGGGAGAGGGCTGCTCAGCTCCTGCAGTTTAACAGAGGAGGGGAAGCACTGCAGAACCAGATGTTCTCCACGGTGTGGCCAAGCACTGACTCCTGCCCCTCAAACTGTGCTTAACCAATGCTTTGACACTACAGTTGTCACCAGCCCAGTAACTATGAGGTAGTGTCTCTGACCTCAAGCCTTATACATTTAATGAGACCCCAAAGGTTTTCAAAGCCAGGAGTGACTAAGCTTTCCATTGATTTAAGAACATTCCAAAAAAATAAAACATTAAGAGATCCTACAGCCAAACACGTTTAAGTCTGAAAGACAATTACACCGCCAGAGCAGTCCTCAAGCCTTCCTTGAGCACAACATGAAAAAAGCAATTAAGGACAGAAGTTATAAAACATATGAAATAAGCTGCAGCCCGACCCAGTGAATCAGTGGTTCGTGGAAATTTCCACACAAGGCTGGAGCCATCAGCTCGCATTCTGTTTATCTCCCTGCTTCAGATTACAAATCGGAGCAAAGACCTCAGGGGAACACCCACCGCTCCCTGCTGCGCTGAGCACCCAGGGTGGCCCACATGTGGGACACAGACCTGCAGCCTCCTGCAAGGCTGCACCCCGGCGTGGCACAGCGCGGGCTGCTCCGGAGCAGGACCTCAGCGCGCCAGAGATGATGTCAGCTCCGTGTTCAAGGCCAACCGTTGCACAACCGAGCTCCACTGTATCTGTAAGGTCCCTGGCTTATCAGCTCCTAATAGCAAGCTGTCTGCATGCTGAGGAAAAAGGCACGGATTTTATCTAGCACAGATTCCTCTCCAGCACTGGGTTTAGCCAAAAGGTGTTCCTCATTTCCAGGTGGAGTCGAGGCAAGCCAACAGCACAGCTCTGAGGGCTGAAGGGGGAAGGTGGAGTCTCACGGCATTTCCCATCTCAGTTTGGGCAGTACACGAGCACCCTGAGGAGCTCCACTTCTCTTGGTGGTGAGTGATGCACTCCTTTCCACTGTCCTGAGTGACAGCAGCTCGGCACATCCCAAACTCCTCCAGGACAGCTTTAATACAGATGGCAGGAGCGCTGCAGGCTGAGCAGGCTTCGAGCACCAGACAGACACGAACAGGATAACTAACTGGGGTGATGGATGGCTAATTAGCTAGCATGCAGTGCCACTAATTAATTCCCCTGCCCTTGCTCACGGGGCACCAACACACACACGTTTGAGAGGCAGTGCCATTAGCGTCTGCACAGATCCTGTCCCCACGTTTTGAACTCAGCCCTGCACACACAGGAGGTCTGAGGATCTCCAGGAATAACTGCCAAGTGAACAATGACAGTCCATTCATCTTGGAAACTGCACTGAGAACTGCAGCAGGCCAGACACCAGCAGTGCTCCTGCGTGACACGTCAAGTAAAGGGTGCTCTGGATGTGGGTGTCCCCCACTGCTCCTCAGGAGCAGTTTTTGGAGTTCACTGACCTGAGCACAGCACTGGGACACAGGCAGGAACCTCTGTGCTAGGGAGGAAAGCCAGGGATGCACTCCTGTCCCACAACTGGTCTGAAAGCCTTCACTCCTTCCTTTTGCTGCACAGGGCTGCCTCTCCCCTTGCTGCATGAACTACACTCTTGTTGCATTTCTCATCCTGTCAGTGCATCATATGTGAGCAAATCCCCAGCACTGCACCAGGAACCCGCCGCTGCCACCGCGTCGTGTGTGCTAGCTCACATCACACAACCGTGAAGCAGAGGAAGCTGAACTCAGCCGAGGATTAAAATCAACAGAAAAGCGTGGCAAATTCAGCCAACAAACACAGAGAGGAGGAGAATTCAGAGCACTTGCTATGGGCTCAGCGGATCACCTCGTCGAGGAGCTGGCTAGCCAATGGCTACCGCTGCACTGGAAACCATCACAGCACTTTTACGAGGAGGAAACGGAGCTTAAGCAATTACTGTGCAGACATGTGGTGAACGGTTACTACCGAAAATAGTTCAGGCCTCAAAGACATCCTTTCCTGAGCTGCCCATGCTGCTTTCCAGACACACAGCAGAGCTGTTTCTGCAGCTCCCCCTCGCACAAGCACGCGGCGCTCACCTTATAGAACACGTCCGGCACATACTGCTCGCTGCTGGACTCCTTGGCATAGCCCAGCTCCGGTGCGTCACGGCAGGGCAGCAGGCACTCATCTCGAACCAGGGCCATGCACTGATTCGAGACCTGGTAGCCCTCAAAGTGGACTTGGTTGTCAGGACCACCTGGAAGAGAAGAGCCCGGATCAAAACTGGGAGAGTGATTTGCACAGTGCAACTCAGAGAGACACAACGCAAAGAGCAACGTAAAACACGACAGTGCCTGCAAGCCTGTGTTACTTCCAATGCACTGCGATTCAGGGCTTGTGACCTCGTGATGTCAGGCAGAAAAAGTGTTTTCTCAGCCTATAATGGATGGCTTGGTGGAAATCTGACATGGAAAGTGGAAATTAAGACCCTGGCGCACTGATGGATCACATGGTTGGCGCTTTAATTTGGATAATGTAAGCAACATCAGGTCAGACGTCATTAGGATACAACTGGAAAGAGAAGATGCAGACAGATGGTAGGAAAACATTGTTACTATTGCCAAAGCTAGGAATTCAGGAAGGGAGAGGAATCAATCCACATAGAGGATTTAAAGGCAAAGATGATGCAAACTATCCAATTATATTTATGCTGCACAAAAGGAAGGAATCAAGTATTTAAATAGAAACCTGATGGGCTGATATAACAGAAGAGAATGAAATTATCTGGAACAGAAAAGAGGAAATATTCGTTTTCTTCCCTTTGATCTCTAACCTCAATCACTCACTGCTCAGAACAAACACTCCTAGAAATTAAACATAGACCAAGAGACGGGGAAGGCCTGAACAAAGCTAGCCATCATTTTCTCAGTAAAACATTTTGTATAAAAAAATAAAAAATAAAAATAGAGTGAGTGAGATACACATCTTTAAGGAAAGATTGATGTGTTGAGCAGCCTGGAAGGCAGGGGCAGCTGTCTGATTGCACGGGCCTGTTAGCTGCAAGAGCATTTTCACTGAAAAAGGCTCCAAAAGCACTTACAAAACCTGGGCTCAGAGGAGGGAACAGAACACCACACTTTGAGTTTTTACATTGGATGATGTTTGGAAGTCGTGGTTTTTTCACTGTGCTAGGCAGACCCAGAGCCCAGCGTATCTGCTCCAGAGAAATTTTAAATGAATACACATGTCATCCCCCTAAGAACAGGGGATTGAACTTCTAATGCTACACCTCTCCCAGCACAAGCCAGCGTCCCCTCGCAGCCCAGGCAGCACAGACTGTTCCACAGTGCCTCTGGAGACATGCTGTGAAAATGGCTAAAATCAGAGGTGACAAAGCAAAGCATTGTGCAGGCTTCTCTGTTTTATTCAGGCAAACAAAAAACGTTCCCATGCACAGAAGAGCAGAGAATCCTACGTAAGGGTTTCCCTGACAGCAGCACAAGGGAGGTAAAGGTCCTTCCTTTCTGCTGAACCAGCCGGAGTAACTTTCAGGATCTGGAGTGCTGTGGTTCTGCACTGCCTCTTTCAGGCAACAGGATTTGGAGCTTACATATTTGAAGCAGAAAAGTGATCAGCAGCTATTCCCTTGCTGCAGGCAAAAAATGCTTTTGGGATCAGAGAGGTAGATGCTCCAGGTATGACCCTCAACCAAGATTCCTGCAGGGGACAGGGTAAATAGTTGGGGAGAAGATACCACAAGGAACAAAGAAGTATTTTACTTGATGGAACAAGGCAAAACCCTTGTTAAATAGGACAGATGGGGAACAGGACGTCTGACTTCCTCTGGCAGAGTCGCATATTCTTCTATTAACAAAAGATAACTCGTGTGTCATCGAGAGAGCTGGGGCAAGCTGAGGCCAGTTTATACCTGTAGCCACAACTGTGACAAACTTGGATCCAAAATGACCATCTGGAGAAAGGCGACAGATGTTGGGATGCTGGTTCTGAAAGTTTCCGGCTGTGATACACTCTTCTGCACTTAGATAATATGTGTCCTGAGGGAAGAGCAGAAATGTCAATAAAAAGGCCAACACGATGCAGCCTAGACCTATTTCCCTGGTCTGCAGCCAAAGAAAACTACCTACACCCCAGTAAAACAAGCTCTCGTGGAAAGCTGCTGCAGTGACTGAGAAAAGAACGCAGCTTATCAGCTCTCCACGAGCTGACTTCTGCCAGGACTGTCCCACTTCTGGTTCCACCCACCTTCCCAGGCTCATTTCACTGCAGTTTCATTTTCGAAACGGGTATCACTGATTTTACAGTTACAGGTAAGGGAGAAGGTCAAAGTCTGAGGACCCAAGCCGCGAACCTCGCAAAGCCCAGCCCACATCCTGTGATTCAATCACTTTTGCTTGCTGAATTTGCATCTCACAGAAACTCATTCTCTCCACTCTAAGTTTTCTTAAATCATGAGCATTCTTTTCTTAAAGCAGAACGGGTGAAGGGCTGCAGGCAGCTTTGCCTGCTATCCAAACAGCTTCAACCCCCTTAAAAGTGCTCTTTGAGTCCAAGTTCCTTGTCCTTCAGCAGCCTCTAAAAATTCACAAGAATTCCAGTCCCAGAGTCACCTCCAGCCCTGCGCTACCCTGGCTCAGCCTGTCTGGCCCAGCCAGCAGTTGGGCAAGCACACAAACCCACAATACCAGCAGGGGGAATTAGTGACACTCTGGAGTCTCACCTTGTTTCTGCTGTACCGAACAGTCCCTTTCCGTGTGTCTTCAGAGACCAGATCAGTAAATATCCAGCCAACCTACAAAGCAGCGTTATGGAGAAAACTGCTTTAAGAAAAAAAAAAAAAGGAAAAAAAAAAAAACCCTACCCCAAACCCACAGAAGAGAGCTTATACATTTTCTCCTAGCAGGACAAGATGTTCTTGGCTCCTTGCACAGTCCTGCTGCATGCTGCCTGAAGGAAATGGCTCTCCCAGCTGTGCCGGGCTCATTTGAATACGATTTCCAGGAGCAGCGTGCCAGCTGGCCGGCCGGGGGCACCTGCAGCTTTATGTTTCACTATGGAATATTTTTTCATGGAAAGATCTGGAGGCTGCAAGAGGCCTCTCAGCTGCTACCTCCTCCCACCCACAGCAAAAAGCATTTCCTATTGAGCATTCAGAGCAGAGCAGCATCAGAAGCGCCAGCAGATGACAAAGCAGCTCACATGATCTCATTTTGAAGCTTGCAGTCACTAGTTAAGATAAAGCTCATCTGCTCCCACTGGAGTATGATTCATTCCAAATCAGTCCGCTCCGGTCCAAAAAACACATTCCTGCTTTTTGCATTGTTTGCACATAGGAGGATAGATGTGTACACACACACCGCTGCATGAACCCTTCTACACATGTGCTAAAAACAGCTCTGATCAGCCCCCTCGTGACCAGTTCCCATTGCATTAACCCTTCAGGGGAAGAACTGTTGATTTGGATTCCTAGCAGAGCCCAGAAAGACAAAAAAAAAACCTGCAACCAGCAGTAAGCTGCATGTTAAATCATACTGATGAAAAATATCTGGTGTGAGAAGCAAAGGAAAAGCACAGAAATAAATAACACACACAGAAGCTTTGCTTCAGACACTGGCAAAATGCTAAAGATCTTATCTTCAGAGAACAAAAGACCTCACCACAGATGTTTACAGTCTACTGTACTCAGTCCTTTCTGATTTGCATTTTCTTTAGCAAGTCAATTCTTGTTTGTGTACGTCTCATTCCTGGCATTCACATGATACCAAAACCGGAAAAATATCAGCACAGGTTTGAGAGGTATCAGCAAACCAGCAGATCCCAGTGCCCACAGGTCCTGACCAGGGTACTGGCAGGCCACGGGCACAGGGGGAACAGAGGGCCGAGGCTCAGCTGCTGGGGGACCTGCACCTCCCACCAGCATCCAGATGAACTCAGCCTGTCTGAGCAGCACCAAGGGACAGGACCCATAGAGGACAATAAAAATCCAGCAGGAGCCTCTGCTCCTGGAAGTGGAACAGAGATTCTGCCAAAAGGAAGAACAAACTCAGAAGGCAACTCCAGCTACATCTGTGCCAAATTAGCGCTTACTGGGGAGATGCTACCAGGAACGGCTCCTATCAGAGGAGAAATAAAAGAAAAATTGTTTCTTCTTCTTTGCTACTCCCTTTGATGTCATGAATGACAGAGGATTGCTGACTGCAGCTGAACAGTCCTGCTGCATGCTCGTGATCAGAAAAATGCTTGTGTTTTGTTTTTTAGTACCTAAAAGCACTGACAGTTAAGCTAGATTTCAAATGAGCCCAAATGGTCTTGAACAGCCCCATAGAGATGCAAAGAACTGCCGGTGACTTTCTTCATTGCCATGCAAACGCTGCGTGATAGCCAACATCATCCTAACCTTTCTCAGTCCAAGTTTGGCAGCAATCTCATCCACAACTTCTGCTTTTGGATCTTCCAGGATCTCCAGGCTGTTCTGCGTACCGATCTGCAGCAAAGAAAATCCTGCTAGTAAAACAGAACAGGAAAAGGCACAGCACACTCCACCATCGCCAGAAGCAAGGCAAAGCTCTGGGTTTTCCCTCCAGCATTAGCACTGACTGCTTCCACCCCAGAGACCTTTACTCCCAGACCCACCCTGCAGGAGCTCTCCAGCTAGGTCTGCCATCCATGCTGGGGTTTATGAATGAAAGGCTCTTGCTCAGCATTTACAAACAGGCTATCGCTGTTTCTGAGCGCTTTGGAAAAGGCGAGAGATTATATAATTTTCCAAAGCTCTGTTCAACCTGCCAGTTTTGTCCTCCTGTTCCATTTGTTTGACTCTGTGAGCAGCACAGAGGCAGAGGTCCAGGGAATCCAAGGGCCCACACCCAGGCCTTCCCCCCACGTTCTGGAAAACACGACTCCATCTGGGTGCGTTTCAGAGGCGAGCGTTCTCGTGTGGGGAGATGCTCTGCCAAGAAGCACAGCACAGACTGCTTGCCAGCAGAGCAAAAGCTTCCTTGCTTCTGCCGTGCACAAGTGAATCATACGAGCTTCCAAAGCAGGAGTTTAACAGATACTGAAACAGAGGGCACGGCTGTGTTGATATTTGAAATAAAAGCTTCTAAAAGGCTTGCAATTCTGCTCTCTCACACACAGTTGTAAAGATCCACGTGTTTTTTCTACAGATAGATCTGCTGTATTTTACTCTAGAAACTATCAGAAGAAAACACACGACCCATAGTATTCCCCCCACCACAATATGGTTCACACACATCCATTGTGTTCACACTTAGAAAAGTGACTTTGGACAGCAGCGAAGAAATCAACTGATTTTTGAGGCAAACAGCTTCAAACCAAGCTTTGTGTTACAGGCAGAGTGGCTTTTCCCATTTGCCAGCTCCGTGTGCAGCTCTGTAACTCCGAGTTCAGCTCCCAGCTCACTGCAAGGCCAGGCTCCAGGAGCCAGCACTCGGCGGTGCCGTGCACCATCTAGTGGGGACTCAGCTGCGCCGGAGAGCTGCTGCTGGGAGCAGGCAGCTGGAGGTACCAACATCAAGGCAGCAGATGTGATTTCTCTCTAATGAGGCTGCCTTAAGTTTTCCTGGAGAGCTGATAAGAAACTGAAGCAAAGGCTAACAATTCTTGTTTTTTTCCCCCTAGTATAGAATGTTTTTAAACTCTTGTTTAAACCTTTGAAATTCAGTAATCATCAGAGCACAGAGTAATGTAAGAGATGATGTAAGAATAATAAAAAGGTAATCTGGGTTTTAAAATTCCTTCAGTGGCAATAACCAGTGACGTTTATCAAGCAGAAAGTCATAAAACATCTTTTTCACGGGACTGATTTCCATATACAGCTGCAGTAGGAAATGCTGCATGAGGTTTCCCCAAACAGAAAAGTGTTTCTTTGTTTGCTAATTATCTTTATGAGTTGACAGTGACACCAGGGCACACAGCTCGTGTTACCTGCGGGGGTTCATAGATGGCAGCCACCTCGGCCCGGATCCCCAGGGGGATGTCTTTGTGCTCCGTGTACCGGCCATACAAATACCCAAGATGCTGGTTTCCTGTCTTCCGCCAGAAGTCGAGGAAGCGATCTGCAATTGTGTGGTTCTCAAACATGATGTTGTCAACATGCCTGTATTTCTGTTTGACAAAGTTCAAGCGTCAGGCCATCCTCCACTAGGTCCAGTTCCTCTGCCTATTGCCAATACCTTCCCAGAGCACCCCGGGATGCATGCTGCCCCTTACAGCTGAGCCCTGGCACCAGGGAACACTGCCTCCCTCTCTCTCTGCTCTGATTCCCTGTTCGCCACCACTCTCTGGCCCAGCAAGCAGAACTCCCCATGGGCTGGGCTGTGAACCCCCTTAGTTTGGCTTCTTTACCAGGGCTCTTACCCCATGAGCTTTTGTAGCTATCAGAGACAGTTAAATTTAAGAAAAACCAACAAGAAACAGCGGGTGGGCTTTTGGATCCCTTGAGAAAAAAGAGTGGAGATTCACTGCTAGTGGTGCCAGCTCAGATGTCCTTCACATTAAGACAAAACTGCTGAACCAGACACGTTCTGGAGTCCTTCTCTGCAAGGACTGAAGACCTTAACAGCCATTTCCCCAACAACTGCCAATACGCAAAGGCTTCCTGCTCCAAGTTGGCTGTTCTTGAAGTCATCTCTCCAAAAATAAAGTCAAGACTCTTCTCAGCTTTAAGCTCAAGGGCTCCTGCAAGCGCTGGCTCACCTGTCTGTTGAGAGTGATGGCACTTGGCTGACACTTTGTGCAAATGCCTTCTGGCCAAGGAGGGTGCCCTTCACAGCCCGACTTGATCTTGCAGCTGATGTTTTCCAGGGCAACAAATTTTCCCCTGCAAGATGGATGAGAGAAGGCTGTTGTTAACAGGGTAAATGCTTTTGGGTCTCAAAAAACCAAGTGGCCAGAAATATCATTGAGGAAGCTGGGCAGGAGACATGGCAGCACCAATGTTTTGCATCTTTAGAGGGCCTCAAAGTGCCCTGCAAACTCTGGGGGGGGATGCATCACTTCTGCAGTCCCAAAGTAACCTCTGCTGCCCACTTAGCGAGGCAGGTCAAGAGGCCAACGTGCTCCCCCAGCTCCTGAGCAGGGACTCAAGCAAGAGCATAGAGAAAAACTCATGGGACCCAGCTTAAATAATTGATGCAGCGCATAGGAAGTAATAGATTATATCGCTGGGGCAAATTAGAGCTCCTTTCATGTGCACAAAGCTTCCTGCAAAGGAACTTCCCTTCAAATCAAAGTATTATGGACTTGAGCTAGATCTCACAAAGACATTAAAAAAATTCCCAACAGCATTTAGAAACAGGAGGGAGAAGGTTAGACCTCTGCATAACTCGTTTAAAAGAGCTGCATTTCAGACAACAGTGGGTTCCCCAACATCACCAAAGGGGACTTCAGATACTTTGTGAGGCATCAGTGGCTACTGTATAACTTACAGCTTTTTTAGATGGTTACTAAAGAAACAAATTCTCCTTTCAGTGCCTCTCCCTTCATTCAGAACTTATCTGGGCTCACCACCACAGCACCCCAAGCCCACCACGAAGCAGGAATGCCTCCTTTTCCAACCAGTGAGTGGTGATCCATGGCACCACAAGAACGAAGCATTTCTAAGAGCACACGGAGAGTGGACAGAACAGGATGGGGCCCTGAGGAATGCTAGGCTTGTCTTTCTGTCCCACGCACATCTGAGGATATGAAAACAGTTGGTGAATAAAAGTTCCCCAGATCCACCACAGCCTCAGTGCCTCTTCGCAAGGTTGAGACCCAGGCTGGGAGCTTGGTGTGATTAGGGAACCTCTTCCCTTCCATCTGGCCTTCTCCCCTCGCCAGTTGTGTTCCTGGAAGCAATTAGTTTGCCACAAGAAAAAAATCCATAACCAAAAACTTACTTTTCCTTGATTTTTAAACGTATTTTCTCCTCGGCTTGACATTCCAAAGCTGCATCCAACATTACTCTAGTGAGAGGCGTGTGGTTGTGGTTTTTTTTTTTTTTTTTTTTAAAACAAAAAAATCTACAACTAGATTCCCTTAAACATGGAGATTTGCTTACTTGTCTGCCCCTCCGGTCAGCTTCCTGATGTAGGCATGGAACGACATATGCTTCACAGGAGGTTCCAGATGGTTTAAATAATCCTCATCAAAAGGCTGCCAAAAACACCACACAAAGAAAAGCCAGGTCAGACACCTGCCTGATAACACACTGATGGCTGAACAAATGGATGTTCTAGATCCAACCCCACTGCCTCTCAATGTGGAAACAATCAGGAAAATTTAGGCTCTTTTTCAAGACAGCTACTACTGTGACAGAAACAGTGGGACTTCACAACAGTGAGTTTTATCATCACCTCCTACTTTTCTAACAGATTGGCTCCACAAATCAGAATGAGCCTCAAAGGCAAAATGCTCTTTTCCTTTCAGTATGTAACAACAAACAAAAAGCCCAGCTGCTCAAACAAGGCCAAGGAACTTCCAGAGCACACGGCAGGGAAGCGGGGGAACAGCCATCATGGCTCGCAGAGACCTTTCAGGGATCACTGCTTCGTGCCATAAATCATCCAGCTCTGCACGTTTGTAGGCGTTACTGAAGCTGCCTTCAGCCTGAATAGTATGTGGTTAAACTGGGAAGTGCTGGGATGCACGAAGAGAGGGGATGAAACAAGAAGACCCAGGCAACAGCGAAGAGGGAGAAAAATCAGAGCTCTCTTGAAGCTCCTTCTGTTAAACACATCACTTCAGGAAAACAGAAGCAGCCCAGAAGAAGGCCTAGAGCTGTAACTGTCCTGGACACAAGCTGGCACCTCTGACAGTGCACAGCAGGACCCAGAGCTGCCATCTCTACGTGGGCAATGCTGTGAGGAAAAGCATTCACACTGGAAGAAACTGAATCCAAGAGCTTCAGGTGACATGCTTTCTTGTGGTGATTTTCTGTAAGACTTTCCTGGGGCTCTTACCTCTAGCGGTACACAGTGCACACATTTACCCAAGGGGCCGTGGCGACACCTACGCAAAGAGAAACAGAATTAGCACAACTCTCCTTTAATAACGAGAAAGTCAATCTAGAGCCACTTTAACAGCCTAACAGTTTTGATGCAGAAGACCTGTACAACTCTCCAATTACGATGGCGTATCACTGAGGGGTCACCACAAAATAATTTCTGGTGAAGAGCCAGCAATAGCTTGAGTTTCAATGCAAGAATCTCGGGTCAAGATCAAACCCTCCCAGTGTCTGTGCCGCTGGCAAGCAACTCTGCTCTGAACAGCCACGTGAACCAACGTCACGTCACAGCTTCTCAAGTTTTACAACCCCACAGTGAGGTTGTATTTCAATTCAAAGAATTTCAAGCGTACGTCACGCGGCTGGCCTGGGTGGCTTTAACAAAAAGGCAACCAAAACATTCACCCTTTATCAGTCGCTCAGGGGTGGTGGGGAACAAACAGGGAAGCATGTGTTTATCGGACTGATAAAGACCTGCTGGGTGAAGTTACAAAACAGAGGGGAAAACATCTCCTTTTGAGGAGATTGATTAAGAAAATAAAAAAGAATCCCCATGCACCTCTGCCCCAGCGCTAGGAGCAGGTCAGCACCAGCTTTCCAGAGAAGGCCTCTGGAGAGCAGCATGGATGCTGGCTCTTCTGAAGACAAAATGGCTGGGATCCAGTTGCAGCACTGCTTTTAACGAAGTATTGTGGCAGATAATGTACATAAAGGACCACTAAAGGCTGCTAATGCACTCACCAAACACCAGCATCCCTTCATGTTTAGATTGATGGGCACTCACAAACACAGGAACAAGCCCAGACACACACTTTTTATCATAAATATCCGCCACTGTGCTTTGGTTCCCTGCTAAGAACAATACCTTCATTTATTCCTTTGAAAAATGTGGTCAAGTTAAAGACAATGTTTTTGCCACGGAGTGGTGGATTTTGCCTTTATTGTTTCAATAATGTGACGCTTCCCTCATTTATCACCGGCCTGAAAAGGTTAGATAGGATTTTCTCCCTAAAAGCTATGCCTCTCCAAACTTCCTCGCTGCTGCAGCACCAAAGATAAACCCCACAGAAGACAGCACAATGGGGAAGGATGAGCTATTCTGTCTCAGAAAGAACTCCTGGTTGCCTTTAAAATTTTTACTCAAGCTCTTTCAGAAGCTGCTTTGTGGAGGGGCCTTGCCCCAAGCCAACAGCCAGCACAGACGTCGGGTCAGGAGCCAATGGGACATTGTTAGCAGTGAGCCACAAAAACCAGCCATCCAGACAGAGGACATTTTCGCAGCATCCGTGTAGATTTATGGTGGTATTAAGTCACCATTGTATTATTACTTTTACAGAAAATACAAGCTGCTTTGTTTATCTAAGCCTCTTGCAGCACAGAGTTTTGGCAAAGGTAAACTTTGCCGCATTTCTGTTAGCAAAAAGGACTCCATGGTTTCACAGGAAGGTTAAGAAAGGCACGTGATGGAAAGGAAGCCAAAAACCAAGCAGAGGCAGAGACCCAAGTCCAAATTCCACATCTCTGCCAGTGGACGAGGCTTCCACTCATTCCCTTCACTTTGTTTTTCCTTTTTAAGGAGTGGCTGGATCTGAAGACACAGAAGGGCTCCTGCTTAGGACACCCTTGGCAACGTGCCCTGCACACACCTCAGCGCCGTGACCGACGACAGCAACACGTGGCTGTGCCCAAGCAGGGAGAGACTGCAGGGCAGGCAGGACAGGTGAGAGAGCTCCACTCTCTGCTCTGGCAGAGGAGCTGTCTCATTTACAAAACAAACCCTGAGGCTTTGCTCCCCATCACTGCTGGCTGAGCCACTCCGAGGCAGCAGCTCTGGCTGAAAGCGTTTCCCTGCCTGTGCCTCTCACACGAGATGCAGACCCGGCCCTGCTGCTCTGCACGCCTCTCCCCTCGGCACCCAGATAATGGGGAGCTGCATATTGAGACCATCTGGAACAGAAGCTGCCACAGACAGCAGGCCCCTGCTTACGAAGCAAGATGCCACACACAGCGCAGGACCCAGCACTTCCACACAGCACCAGCTGCCAGGACATCCCAGGGAAGAATTCAAAGTATTCCTTTTAATCTAGAGTTCCAAATGTTTTAAGAGTACAAAATATATGATCACAAGTCCCCTAACAGGGGCCACCTTGATCAAAACAATAGATGCTCTGAATGAGTCCTTCCTGGCAAAGCCCCTGGAATTTTGGTATCTGCTTCCTTCCTCAGCTCACCAGAGCCTCAATTTAACCTTGCAGGACAATGGCAAGGGCTGTTTTCCCTTGTGAACGTTTCAAAGGCAGCGAGGGATAAAGCAGTGGCTCAGACATTCCCATAGCACACTTCCTGGCTCTTGGTTTCAGGCAAGATGTGACAATCTGGCGAGGCACAGATGCATCGACAGCAAACAGCCCGTCGGTACTCACAGCTGCTGGTCTCGATTTCGGTAAATCTTCCCATCCTGTTTGATCAGATATTGGTCGATGTCATCTTCCACCACTTGGGGGGCCCCCACAGGCCGCAAGCTTTGGGAGACAGAGGTGTCCATGGTCTCTGAGGAAGGGCCTGCCGGGCTCGAGGGGTAGAGGAACAGCATGTCGCCATGACTGTGGGGGAAAACAACACACGGGCATCAGCTGAGCACGAGCTCTGCCTCCAGCTACAGCGGGGTGGGAAGGCAGGCAGTAGGACAGCTGGAAAGGCTCATGCTCCACCCTCTCCACCATCCCCTTTCACCAACAACTGAACTACACCAGATCCTCACCCTGACCACTTGAAGGAATTGGCTCCTCCGTGCTGCAGAGCTCAGGAAATGCCTATGCTTGCTCTGCTGCCTGGAACAAACCACACCAGCGCCCGGACACCTTCAGCGCACGCTTCTGGGCAGCAAACCTCCTGGATCATGGAGGAGTGTGTGGCTTATCACAGGCTGCAGACAGACTGGCAGATGTGGCTCTACTAAGGCAATCCGTTAGCCACCTCTTTCTCCTGCTTTGGGCATTTGCACAGAGGCACATCTTTTTAATCAGGAGACAAGATCAAGGGAAAAGATGAAGAAAAAAAGTGGCAAGAGTCTTTGGAGAGAGGCAACAGCTGCACCAGAGAAAGGGATTAAATGGGTCCTGTGCACACCACGTCACAGCCCTCTCAAGGCAGCTCCCAGTGCTGACAAACAACGAGCTGCACACAGCAGTAACAGCTCTTGTATTTTAAGTCAGTTAAACATTGTTCTTGATATTAACAGAACAAAGACACAAAGTGAATCAACCATTTGGCATATCTGATCTCCCTAGGCACCTGGCTACAGAACACAGAACCCTGGTTTCTGCTTAGGGCATTATCAGACCCTGGTACGGATGCAGGAAAAAGAACACAAGTATAGTTTGAGTGAAAGCAGGGATGAGGGAGCAAGAAGAGTCCTGTTGCTGCCCCACACAAGCAAACAGCAATGCAAAAAGAGCCCTACAAAAAGGCTGCCACAGCCTAACACCTACTTATTGTGATCACCCCATTTCTGCTCTTCAAGCAGCTGGTGAGTGACAGCTGAAAGCTGCAGACTGCTGCAGGGTGGTGGTGCCTGCTGCTGCCCAGCTCAGAGGGGAGAGTTCAGACAAGCTCAGAGGAGAGGCACCCTGTTGTACAAAGCTCCCCCTTCGCCCACAGCACTCTCTGTCAGGACTCACTTGATTTTCAGTAAGTTGAGGGATTTGTTTTGTGATGCTGTGATCTCTCCTGTCCTGTTTCTATTGATGTAGACAGAAAACCCATTATTCCTGAAACCAAATTCTTTTGCAACCTGAAAGAGAAAGAATGACAAAGTTTAAGATACCTCACACCCCAGGTCAGATGCTGAAAGCTGCTCAGAGCAAGTGCTAAGTCCAGGGAACTTCTATTGCAAAAGCTTAGCTGAATTCATCCTCATTTCTGAAGAGCACAGGATAACTGAGAAAAATAGAAACACTTAGTAACACAAGCAATTTATTAGAAAAGCAACTTAAACAGAATGTCTCAGTCACACAACACAAACACAGCACAACATCTAAACCCAGGCAAGCACTCTAGTGACTACAGGGGGAGAAATTATCCATCACCCAGCTCCTCTCACTCCAGCCTTGCAGCACACCCCAGCCACATCATTCACATCTTCCTTGGTCCAGAACTTTGCCTCTGGGGCTCTTTTGCCCTCAGCTCTGCTCTTATCTACCTGTTGCTACATAAGTTTCACAGAAGCTCTTCTGGCTACCCTCCTGCCTGTTTTTTTTTTTTTTNTTTAATTATTATTATTTTTTTCCCTTCTTTCTCCATTTGCCACTTTTCTCCTGATAGAATTCACCCTCACAACAACCACCTCTCAGTCTCAGTCCCCAGGAAGGCTTTTTTCCACCCCACCCTCTCGGCAGCGCAGTTGAAGCTGCTTTCCTCTTCATCACTCAAATACTATTGATAGCCTCTTTACAGCAATTTTCAAATTTCCCTATTTAAAAACATAACTAGTTTAAAACAGAGTTGAACGTTTCTCCAGATGACAAGCTCCTTCCTAAATCCTTAAGTTAATTGTCCTTCTTCGTTTTTATTAAGCACATTATGTCTGCAGCTTTGGTAGAGCTCAGAGACAGCACCTGCACACAGCACAAACCTAACGAGCCACCCCATGCTAGGGAAGGAAGCCTGAGCATTTCTTTCAGTCAGCTCTGCAAGAGGATATAGTTTTCCCCAGATCAACAGAATTTCAGTGAGGGCCCATGCTTTTGTTCCAACACTAACTGCTTGCAAGCACAATTGTTCTACACTCCCTTTGGTAACACGAACCCTTGAAATGGAGCAGCTTGTTCTGCACTGGCTCCAGAGGCTTTGAAAGCAATGCTTTTTCCTTTGGGTGAGACTGTTCAGAGCCTGCAGTGGGTATCACTGACCCAGCCCTGAAATCCAGCAGGATTTTGGCTTGGTCAGGAGGGGTTTGCTGTTGTGGTCTGGGCCCAAGCGTGAACAAAGCACAGACTCACAAACAGCAGAAAGTTTCAGTCTTCTCCCCTTCCCCCTTGCAGGGGAAAGGAAATCTAGCTGACCAGAAGAATGGCCCTTCAGGGAACACAAAGCACTTCTCTCAAGAAGAAAAGAAATCCTAATCCAGGAGGAAAGGAAACGGAGACCAGCTCCCTCTGAAACAGCAAGCACCAAGAAGCTGCATCAGACCAAAGAACAAGCTGCAGTCAGCTCCAAACTTGAGAGATCCAACACTCAGTGAGTTCCTTGCACCCCAGAGTAGAAACTTTCCCAGGAGACCCCAGAGGCTCTCACATCGCTTTACGATCTTGCCTTAATCACTTGCTTGCTCTCTCCAAAACTATAAAGGAAAACCAGTGGCATGCAAAACCCACCCAAGTGAGGTTCAAAGCAAACATTGCGTGGCTGAACTTCAACTGGATCACGTCTGAAGAGGCCAATCTGTCAAACAGCTTTCCTGGGCCGTCAGCCTTTGCTTCTGCAGCTGACATTTCTCTGGGAGAACACTACACACGTGTCCTCTCCCAGGAAAGCTCCCACCCCAAGAAGTTCCAATTGAAAAGCTGATGAAGTTGGGTTGAGCAAGGCCACCCCCAATGGCATGCTGAGCCCTGCGAGGGAGGAGGGCTCCGGTACCTTCTTGAGGAAGGCGGCCACGGTCTCTCTCTTGGTGGTCGTGATGCGCTTCACCCCTTCTGGCGACTGCACACGGATTATCTGCAGGAGAAGAGGACAGCTGAGTTAGTCACAGGGATCACAGAGCCCACCCCGAGCTCTCAGCTCGCTCGCTGCACACTGAAGCTCTGCACACCCCCCCACCTCTGCTCTGATGCTGCTCTTCACGAGAGCACAAATGCACATGGAAGCAGTTTGCTGTATGGCAGCACACGAGTGATGTCTGCAGGATGAATTACCCCAGTGTGTGAGGCACTGCAAGAAGTTGGCACGGAGGGAAAACGCTAACGCTGCTTTTTTGTTTCAGAGCTCTGACCTCACACGTGGCATTAAGCTTTCAGAACGAGGGTGAATCAGAGCTTCCATGGGAGTGATTGCTCCTGGTGGCTGCATCCTAACACTGCCCAAACCCATGCTAATGGGCTCTGCACCCTCCCTGGGTTTGAACCCAAAGCGCTGATGGGCGAGTTCCACGGTGAGGACACAGAGTCCCAAGTGTGAAACATTCCCCCTCAGTTCTGCTGCAGCCTGAAGACAGGGGTGGGGAAAATGGCAACTTTTGGGGGAAAAAGAGCCAGGAAAGGGCCCTGCAAAGGGGTGAATGTAAGCCTCAGTGTCCTTGTGCTCCCAGCAATCTCAGCCATGAAACATCACTCCCCAGTGCTGCTGCAGTCTGAAGTCAGGGGTAGGGAAAATGGCAACTTTTGGGGGAAAAATGGGGCTGGGAAGGGGTAAACAGAAGCCCTGGTGTCCTCGTGCTCCTAAGGGCCGCACAGGTGGGTGCTGAGGCACAGAGCAGAGCCGGGTCAGGATGCTGACAGGAGGGAAAGGAGGGCCTGGGGGGACACAGAAGGCCGCCAGCACCCCCGCAGCCCCTCACAGGGCCTCCTCCACCCTCNGCCCCACAGGAATCTGCTGCCTCATCGCCCCTCCCCCGCCCGCCACCGCCGCCTCCTCCAGGCCCCACTCACGATCGTTTCCGCCATGGTTCTGCCTTCCGGGCCTCCCCTCAGAGCTTCGCGTCGCGGCCTAAACTCGCTGCGGCCCTCTCTCTCTACCCGGCCCCGCTGCCGCCCCCCCAGGGCCCGGCCCGCCGCTGCCGGAGCCTCCGCCCGGATCCCGCAGCCCGAGGGTTCCTGCGCTGGGCGGGGAGGTACGGTCGCTTTTCGGTCCCCCATAGTGCCTCGGTGCCTATCCACAATTGTCCCTCCAGACAACTCGCACCCGTTTCTTTGGTTCTGTTGCACACAGCGCCCCCATGAGGTCTCCCCGGTGGTCCTGCACCCCCCATGCGGGGCTCTGAGCGGCCGTGGGATGGGGACGGCTCCTACTGGGAGCTCTGAACCCATTCACCCTACAGCCCCTCAGAGGCAAATCCATACCCTGGAATAGCTCGTCGCACCAGGCCCTCATCACCCCCTCACCCACCAAGGATGGGGCAGATATGGGGGGCTGCAGGGGAGCCCAAGTGGGCCCAGCTGTGGGGCCGGGAGCCACAGCCCTATTTAAGCCCCAGCCGCAGCCTCTCACATGATGGGAGTGTGACTGCAGCAGCCCTGAGGAGCAGCAGCATGGTGCTGGGCAAGGAGCGGCTGTCCTGGCTCCTCAGGCCCTGTGGGGAGGTGGGCAGCGGGGAGAGCCGCCCGCTGCTGCCCCAGGTAACCCGGGGGGACCTCGGGGTGACCCCATGTGGGGGAGGTCCCCATAGGGATAACCGAGGGTCCCTGCTCTGGGCAGAGTTTCTTGAGGGTGGGGGGAATCTCACTCTGTGGACCCCACATCCTGGCCCTGGGGGTCCCAATAGGGGTACATGGGGGTCCCTATTAGAATTAGGGTCTTGGCAGGGGGGCTTAAGCTTTGACCCTACATCTTTACAGACCCCATGTCTCAGTCCTGGGTGTCCCTATAGGAATAAATAGGGGTCTCCCCAATGGGCAAGGTCTCTGGGGGGAGCTCACCCTATCCCACATTCTCACAGGCCCCAGGGAGGGAGTGGGGCACTGGGTGCCCCATACCCATCTCCTTTCCCTATGCCATAGCACAACAGGTGCTGGCTGCAGGAACCCACAGCCCCTTTGGGTGGGGTACATGGAGGGGGAGGAGGGCTGGGTGCTGCTGTGGGGCTGTCCTGGGGGTCTGGGGGCCCTCTGGCTGCCACGTGGCTCCTCTGCCCCACGCAGAGGTCCCGGCTGGTGGAGCTGCCCTATTCCTCTGATGATGATGATGGCTCGCTGCTGGGGGACGCAGATGACCCCACAGCCGAGGAGTGGTGCCTGGTTCCCCACAAACCCAGCGCCTTCAGCCGCTGCGTGCAGCACCTGGCCTTCCTCTGGAACCTCCTCTTCCTCCTGCTGGGGCTGCTCACCCTGGCCGTGGGGCTCTGGGGGCTGCTGGCCAAGGGCGAGCGCACAGCCCCGCTGAGCTCCGACCCCATGCTGCTCTTTGTTCTGGTGGGGCTGGGGGCCAGCGCCGTGTCCCTGGCTGGCTGCCTGGGTGCCCTCCGCTCCAGCGTCCGCCTCCTGCGCTTCTTCGTGGGGTCCGTGCTGGCCTTTGTGGGGCTGGAGGTGCTGGGGGGGCTGCTGCTGCTGGCGGCGCGGCAGCGGCTGCGGGATGCTCTGCGGGACGCGCTGCTGCTCTGCCTGCTGCGCTACCAGGAGGAGCCCGACCTGCGCTTCCTGGTGGACGAGGTGCAGCACAGCCTGAGCTGCTGCGGGCTCAGCTCCTACCGTGACTGGGAGAGCAACCCGTGAGTGCTGGGGGGGCAAGGGGAGGGGGCAAGGGGACGGTAGAGGGGTCCCAGCATCCGCATCCATCCCGCAGGTACTTCAACTGCAGTGCGCCGGGGGTGCAGGCGTGCAGCGTCCCCGCCTCCTGCTGCCTGGACCCGCGGCAGAACGGCTCCATCGCCAATGAGCAGTGTGGGTTTGGGGTGCTGCATCTCGGGGACATGGAGGCTGCCAGCGTGGTGCACCTGGGGGGCTGCGTGGTGCAGCTTGGTGCCTGGCTCCGCAGCCAGGCTGGTGGCATCGCCATCGCTGCGGCTGTGCTGCTGCTGCTGGAAGCCACTGGCCTGCTGCTGGCACTGAAGGTGCTGGGGGACATCTCGCCCCATGGGGTGTGGGGCTGAGGTGGGGGTGCCATGGGACTGGAGGTAGTGCTGAGCTGAGCTCCCTGGGCTCTCCCTCTCTTCCCTCCTTTGTTGCACCTGTGCATCCCATAATAAACCTTGTGAGACACCTGAGCCCTGACCAGGTCTGGTTTCTACCCTCTCCATCCCATCCCTTCCTGCATGGTTCCCCACACTCATGTCATGGACAGAAGCCTTCCAGCCCCGTCCACGCTGACCCCAGACCACAACACCGAGCTCCCACATTTATTTTGGGTTTTAATGAGCGTTCCTCCAGGCTATGTCCTGCTACACAGATGGGGCGGTTTCTAAACAAGCAGCACTACAGGGCAGGGGGCTGTGGTGGCCACGTGCAGCCTAGATGATGCCGTACTGGGCCAGCTCGTGCAGCTCCAGGTGGCTGAAGGCCTCCCAGGGGCAGATCACGGTGATATCTGCAGAGAGAAGAGGCTGCATCAGCACAAACCCCAGCCCCATGGTGGCAGCTGCACCTGCAGCAGGGGGGGGACGGGGCTCCCCTACCTGTGCCCAGCCCCTCCATGCCTGGGATGTCATCGCCAAACCTGCAAGGAAAGCGGGAGTTGATCCCCACTGTGTCCCAGCACCGGGCTGGTGCCCCGCGTTGGGTCCCGGTGCTCGGCCCCACTCACCCCTGCACCCCCTTTTTGGGCGGCTTGCTCTTGAACTGCCTCGTCTGCCTCTGCTTGAACTTGGGTGGTCCTTTCCGGGGGGTGGCAGGTCCCCCCGTCACCCTCGTGGCCGATTTGAGCTCCGGTTTGTGGGGCTCCAGGCTCATGGCTGTGCCGGGGCCAGCAGCCCGCCCCGGGTCCTGGCTGTCCCTGTGGCTCCGGCGCTGGCACGGGGCAGCTCCTCACACCTGGCACGGGGAGATGGGGGGCACTGGGGTGAGCATGGGGCAGCCCCAGCCATCCCAGCACAGGGCTGTGCCCTTGCTCCCACCCTGCCCCGAGCCCCGTGGTGCTGATCCGCTTTCTGGTTTGTCCTAGGGGAGAGCCCCCTCCCTCCCCACACCTGGAATTAGCCCAGTTCAGAGCCCATTAATCCCCTTACCCCAAAGGCAGCAAAGGGCGTCCGGGGGTACACTGAGCCCTTGTGCTCCTTGGGGCAACGCTTGCAGCCCTTCTCCATCCCCCCCCCCCCCCCCCCCCGCACGGCGACCCCCCGGCCCCCCCCCCCCCCCCCCAAGGAGATGTGACACCCTGGGACCCCTCGCTGGCACCACTGGGTGCTCCCACCATGGGTTGTTGCCCTGGGGTCTGTGCAGAGCCGGGCATTGTGGGTGCCACTGTGAGTTGGCAACAGTGCAGCTGTGTGCAGGGTGCTCGAGGACGGCAACCCTGGGCTGGCAGCTGGGCTCCGTGTGGCTGTGGGGCAGGGGGCTGCAGCTGAGCCCCAAACCCCAGGGCAGCACCCAGCTCCACCCACCCCATGGGCACAGCCACCCTGCAACCAACCGAGTGCCGGAGCTTTGCAGCACAAAGATGCCTCCAACGACCCAGCGCGGTGGGACCCAGCGTGGAGCTGCACGCAGACTCCAGCAGAGCGATGCCCCACGCCACAGCCCCAGCGCCCGCAGCTCGGGGTGATGTCCCACACGTAGCAAAGCTGTCACTTACGCAGCTGCTGCGGTCCCCGAGGCCAGCGCTGCTCCGCAGGAGTCCCTCCGTCCTGCTCTGTGCGTCCTCTGGGTGCTCTGGGTGGCGGCTGGGGGCCGGCAGATTTATCCTGCTCGGGGGTAATAGGATTAAGTCCCTTCTTCTCAAATGGGTAATCTGGTGTCCTTCCCCTCGTGCTGGGCCGGGGGTGTGTGTGTGGGGAGGGGGTGTCAGGATTGACGCTGTGGGGATGGGCTGTGCGTCGGCACTGCTGCCCCGGCACGGAGCAAGGTCTGGGGGCAGGGAGGAGGGAATGGCTGCAAAGCACCCATGGGGGGGTCCTGCCTCCTCCCTTATAGGGAGAACCCCACACTTGGAGCCATCACACCATGGGGATGGGACCGCAGCCAGCAGTGTGCTCCCAACAGCGCCTGGGGTTGTGCAAACCAAACGTCCCACGGGCCAGGCAGCGACGGGGCCAGTGGGACCTGCAGGGCCTGTGGGGCCCAAACCCCCCAGCACGGTGCTGGCACCGAGAACAGCATGCCCCTGCCACCAGCTTCCCATCGCTGTCCCCATCCCTGTTGGGCACGCCAAGCACCAGGGCCACCAGCTAATCCCAGGTGCCGCCGTGGGTCCCTGACAACCTGAGGGCACCCCAGGTCCTGCTCTGCTTCCTGAGCCCAAAATCTGGGGGCAGTGGGGCCGGGCAGCCCCTGCCCACCCCGCCCTGCTGCTCTGGAGTATCACTCCAAAGCCTCCCGTAATCCCAGCACTAAAGCAATTACAAAAAGGAATAATCTCAGCACACTTTAATTGAACTCCAGCCCCTTCCACTCGTGGCAATTAGTCAGACTCCAGCAAATAGGATTACAGGGATCCAGAAGCATCCGAAGCCGGCGGAACCGGCCGCTTCTCCAGCAGAGGCCAGCGCCCTGTTGTTAATTACCGCTTCCAGCCTGAGCTTCATTAGTAAACGCCACTAACGAGCTGCTCTCGGTGGCACCCAGTGCCCTCGCCCAGCTCGTCCCAGCAGGACGGGGGGGTTCTGCTGCTGGCAGACACGGACACTGCACGTCACCGGGATGAGCCTGCGCTCAGCAGGGCGGGATTTGGGGAGGTGACACATCAAGGTGAGGTTTAAGGAGTTTTAAGGCAGAGATGAGCAAGGAAGGAGCAGCACCGTGAGGAGCTGCCTGTGCTGCCCTTGCTGGGACGCCGCGGGGCCCACGTGCTCCGGCCGCACGCTCCCCCCTGCACCCAGCAAATCCCACAGCGTTGGGAAGGGGCTGGGAAAGGCCCCTAAGAGGCTTAAGGAGGGGTGGGGAGGGCGGTGTGACACCACAGCCCAACTCCGTCACCAGGCTGCTGTCACGCTGCAAGGACGAGGAGGAGCAGAGGGAAGGGCCGAGCGTGTGACCCTGCCCTTGGCGGGGATTTTCGGGCCTGGGGAGCGAAGCACCCGGCCCCGGGGCATCGCGGTGCTGTGCTCAGCGTCCCCTCAGCCCAACACAAACAAACACCATCAACAAACCCCGACCCCGCAAACCAGCGTCCAAACCACCACACCTCACCCAAGTCCCCATCCCCGCAGCCCAAAGAGACGGGGCACAGCGGGAAGGTGCCCTGCCGATTTTTGGGGCCGTGGGGGGGCTCAGTCCCTCCCCATGCGCAGCCTGATCTCCGTCCTCAGGATCATTTTGATGCTCTCGTCCTGCACGTGCTGCTCGATGGCCGCCAGCGCCCGCTCCCCGCCGTCCCCGTAGTGCTGCAGCAGCTGCTCCACGTACTGGACCCACACGCAGTTGTGGCAGCCGCTCATGCAGCAGTTGGTGGGCGGCGGGAGCTCGGGGGGGGGCGAGTAGGGGGGCTCTGCCCCCGGCACGGTCCCCCCCTCACCCCGTGGGGGTCCGCTCTGGGGGTCGCGTCCCATGCTGTCCGAATGGTTCTGACGGCCGCANTGCGGGGGACGGCCCCCTGGGGGGCCGCCCCCCTGCACCCCCAGCCCCGCCGCACTCCCAGGGGCTCCCCCACACCTTCCCACCCTCACACGAGGGGTCCTCCTCATCCCCCGACAGCACCCCCCGACCCCTGGCGTAGGCCCAGCCCCCCAGTCCAGCCCCATATTGCCATCAGGCTCCTGGCGCAGCCCCCAGACCCCCCAGGGCAGCCCCCTGAA
>WBMW01002557.1:3304-21130 GCA_013396635.1 Penelope pileata | reverse complement strand
CGCGGTGCCAGCAGCGGGGACGCGGCAGTGACAGAGGGCGGCCCCGCCGAGCCCGAGCCCCGCGCAGGACGCGACCCCATTCACAAAACCTCCGCCCCGCGCCCTGCGCTCCTATTGGCCGGAGGGCGCCAGGCTGCGGCCAATCAGAGAGGCGTCCTCCGAGAGCGGAGGAACGCCACACCCGAGCGCTGCGTTGTGATTGGTCGGAATCATCCCGACATCGGCATCTCCCGCGGGGAGCCCCGGGTCCTAGCGCAGGCCGGCCCGCACGGCTCCCATAGCGCAGCCCCCGCTGCTGCCCCCAGCCCTGGAGATACCCCGCTGCCCCCGCCCGGGGGGGTCCCGGCCCCGCCGCCCCCCCGTAGCCGAACTCGGCCGAGTCCCGACGGCTTCGGGACCTGCGGAGCATTGCGACCCCCGCGCCGAGCTCTGCCCGGGCTCCCGCTCAGCTCCTGCCCCCCCCCGTCCTCCCGCAATGCCCGGGGTTGGGCTGGGGGGGGGTCCCTGTGCCTCGCTCCCTGCGAACCTAGGAGGGGTTGGGCCCCTTTTCCCAGGGAATGGAAGCACCGAGCAGACCCCCCACCCCTGGGGCTGTGTGAGAGAGGAGAGAGATGCTAATTAACTGCAAATTAGATCTGGCTAATCAGCAAATCCAGTCCCTCTGTGCCCCCCGGGAAATGGGCATCGATCGGCTGCGGCAGCATCGAGTTAACCCTTCCCTAACCCGGAGCCCGTCTGCTCTGCCGAGGGGTGCTGTGCCCACGGGAAGGGGTCCGTTAGGGGCCCCCGCCCCCCTCCTCTGCCCGATGTCCCACCCCGTGTCCCGTGGGCTCTCACCTTTGTGGCCCTCGTGCCACCTCCGGGCGTGCGGTGCCACCTTCAGTGGGCGTCTGTCCCCGCCGGTGCCCGCAGCATGGCACAGCCCCGGGGGTGCGTGGAGACGCGGAGCCGTGGGGCGGAGGGAGAGCGGCGTGGGCAGAGCCTCGGGCAGGGCCAGCGGGGCACGGGGACGTCCCCGGGGCTCACTGCTTCCCCCGAGGGCAGGGATGGGGGCCCCTGGGGAGGCTGAGCCAGCCCGGAGTGACAGTGACAGGGTTTGTCCCCACCGCAGCGCAGCATGGACTGTGCTCTGGGTGCAGCCTGGGTCCCCGTGCACCCAAAGGCCCCATGTCCCCGTGCAGGTGGGCAGCATTTTGCTCACCCAGGAGCCCAGGGGAGCACACGGGCTGACTCTTTGCTGTCCATACCCCACCACTGGCTCCTCATCTCCAGGACAGAGGGACACAGCCTCACTCCTGTGCCAGCTCTGGGTTTGTCTGCATGCGCGAGTGTGTGGCTGTGCACCCTGTGTGTGTGCATTCCCACGTGTGTATCTGTGCCTGTATCCACATCCCCAGTCCCAATGTGTAGGGGCCATGCTGAGGGACAGCCTGCCCATCCTGCCTGTGCCTCAGTTTCCCTAGCAGCACAGGGACACAGGAGCTGCTGGTGGGGACACTGATGTCCCCTGCCTGCCTCTGTGGCCACGTGGCCACCAACTCCCACCCTCCCTGGTGCCCCCAAACCCTGCAGTGCTTGCAGGAGCTGCCTGGCACGAGTCACTATGATGAGACAGCCGTCCACCACCACCGTGCTGCAATTAGCACAGCTGCTTCTCCATCCCATCCAGGGCTGGGGGCTGTCCCCATGGTCCCCTGCACCCCGTGCTGCCCTGCCCTGTGGGCAGCTGGTGGGCAGCAGCCCCGGACGGAGGCAGCGGGGGACCCTGCAGAATGGAGCCTGTTGCTGGCACGGTGCCGGGCGCCCGCTCCCCGCAAGCTGTTGTTTTGCAGGCGGGCGGTTAAATGAGGCGGCGGTGGATGCGGTGAGCCATTAACTGGGCTGCTGCGGGGGCCCCTCGGCCCCAGCTGGCCCCTGCCCGCCGTGCAGCAGGAGCACCCAGCCAGGCTGTTTGCTCTGTTTGCCCCGTGGCTCGGGTCCCTGCCCCGTGGGGCTGCAGAGCTGCTGGCCGGGCACACCTGAGGGGATGGGTGCTCTGCACCCCCTGTTCACTCCTTGAGCACCTGCTGTGCCCACTGCCCCCCCGATGTGGGGCCAAGGAGCCCTGGGGGCATGGCACGGGGCTGTCTGGGCAGCTCATCTTCCACCCCCCCTCCCAGAGCTGCAGCCACATCTGCTCACCCTTAACAGCTGGAGACCCCATCTAAGCCTGTGCTCCTCGCTCACCCTGTGCACCAGGCCGTGCTCAGGGATGGAGCTCCTCATCCCCCATCCCCATCCTCCTCCAGATGCTCTGGATCCGGCCCCTTGTCCTCAAGTGCTCTCCCTGGCACGAGAACACCCCCAGCCGCGATGGCACCGTGCTGGGGCCGGGCAGGATGACGCAAAGGGGCAGATGGGCTGAGCTCCCCCTGCCCTGCAGGGAGCCCCAGCTGCCACCACGGCCATCCCACCCTGCTGCATGCACCCACAGCCTTTGTGCCATGCGCTCCCCGTCCTGCTGGCTGCATCCAGCATCTTTCTTGCACTGTACTGCCGGGAGCCGGATGCCAGCACCAGCACAGCAGGGCTGGGAGTGAGCGTGAAATGTGCAGCAGCCTCGTCGGGTTTGCACTTCACTTGGCAGCTTAACACCAAAGCTGCAATAACGCGGACGCCAGCGCTAATCCCATCAGCTCAGACAGCCACTCGATAACTGGGAACCGGCTAATATTGCCCTACGTGGCTCCAGCCCGAGCAGGGCACGCTGCTGTCACATGCTGAAGGTCACAGCACTGCATGGTGATGTCCCTGTGAGGGGGTGGCCAAGACACTGTCCTCATCTAGAAAATGTGCTGACATCCCACTCCTATCTCATTCTATTCTGATTCCATCCCCACCCTCAAGCCCATCCCCATCCCATTTCCATCCCCATCTTCATTCCCATTCCCATACCATTTCCAACCCATCCCCATCTCATTTCCTGCTCATCCCCATCCCATTTCCATCCCATTCTCATTCCATCCCATCCTCATCTCATTTCCTACCCATCCCCATCCCCATCCCCCTGTCCCACCTGTGGCACAAGGGCTGGGGGGGCATACACTACCCCATCCCTGGGTGGGCGAGGGGCCCACGGGGGCCGACCCCGGGCACTCGTGCAGCGCACGCAGCGCCTTGGCCGCCAAGGCTGGGAAAAGGGCAGGCAGTTCCTGCCGGCAGTGGATGCCATGGTGATGGGAGGGCGAGGGCTGCTGCCGGCATGAATACCCATGAGCTGTGGGGAGCGGGGAGGCTGCACCGCGCTGTGTCCTGAATGCAAAAGCCCCGCGTGGCCCCGCAGCACAAAGGGCTGTGGCTGTGCACGGGGCCGGCACCATCCGACGGCTGCAGCGGTGACCCCACGCCGTGCCTGGGGCTCACCGGGGCATCTCAGCATCACACCCTGGGATGCGGGGCCGGGGGCCGGGGTGGGATGGATGGGGGCTGGAAGCCGTTCCCTTGGTAACGGCGGGTCCCAGTTTCCACCAATCGATGTGGCGGCGCGGGCTGGGAGGGCTCGTGCCCTACATAAGCGCCCGTTGGGTGCCGCACGTCCCGTGCAGAGCTGAGCCGCCGGCAGATGCGCTTGCGAAGCCATGGCGAGGCTGACGGGCGCCCGGCCCACAGCTGCCCGCCGCTGGGGCTGTGCCACTGCCTTCCTCCTCCTCCTCCTCCTCACCGTGCAGGCTGGTAAGGGCGGTTGCGGTGGGGAGGGGTCCCGGGGTCCCCCACCCTGCTGTCCCCATTGCGCGGTGGTGGCGGTGATGGGGATGAGCGCAGCCCTCCAGCAGCCACGGGGCCATGGGGAGGGGTGGAGGTGCTGTGCCCCCCGGTGAGGTCTGTGCTGCCCAGGGGAGGGCTCGGGACCGCGGGGCCGCGATCGCTGCCCTGATCCCTGCTCAGCCAGGCTTAAGCCGTGGCTGGGATGGGTAATCTGCAGGACCACAGCCGGCGAGAAGAAGATTGGAGAGATGGAGCCAAATTTGCAGAGAGTTTAACGAGCTGGGGAGGCGGTGGGAGGTGTGCCAAGCACGCGGGAGGGAGAGGAGCGGGAGGAAGGCTCCCTGTGCCCACACAGGAGCACAGAGCCCCGTTGCTCACCCCCAGGTCTCTCCCCACTGCACATGGGAGGTGCGGGTTCCCAGCCCCAGCGAGGAGAATGGGATCACACAGGAATGTGTGCGGTGCCCACCCAGCAGCACCCACTGGCAGCAGTGGTCATCGGTACCCCCAGCTGCTTGGGCTGCAGGGAGCCCCACAAACCCATCATGTGCCCCATGTCGGGTGCTGGGGGTCCTAGCAGTGCCCAGGGCACACTCTGCCCGCTCTGGGGACAGGGCTGGGGCTGGTAGCCTGGGCTGTGTGCCAGCACTGCCCGGCACAGGGCCATTTCCCAGCATGTCCCAGCCCAGTACATGGTGGTCTCAGCCCTTCTGCTGCGGAAAGGCAGCTTGTTGGCTCCCAAAGACACAGCTGTCCCCATGTCCCCTCATCCTCCCCGCATCCCCTTGGCACCAGCCAGCCCGTTGGCACCGCGGGGAGCAGAGGGAGGATGCGCACAAAGCAGAGCTCCCCCAGCCCCCTTCAGCCATGCATCGCCCCGCATCTGCCCTGCTGCTCCCAGCAGCCCCTGCCCAGCGCTGGGGCACAGCAGTGTCACAGCCCCATCTCCCCGCAGCCCAGAAAGCCGACCTTAGTGGCGATGCCACCGCCACCACCATCAACCACTCGCTGACGCTGCTGCAGCGGCTGCAGGAGCTGCTGCAGAACGGCAACAGCAGCGACTCGGTGCTGCGGGTGCGCACGGCCGCCTCCGACGAGGCCAAGGTGTTCCACACCCACCAGCTGCTGCTCAGCCTCCAGAGCGAGGTCTTCGAGCGTCTCCTGCGCAACCAGAGCGTTGTCACCCTGTACGAGCCGCCCGAGACCGCCGCGCTCTTCGAGAAGTTCATCAGGTGCGGAGGGATCCCAAGGGATGGGGATGCTCAGAGGGATGCAGGCGAGGAGGGAGATGTTCCCCTGGGGACAGTGGGGACGCCACGGGATGGGGATATCTGGAGGGATGCAGGTGAGGAGGGGGAGATGCTCCCTTGGGGACCCCAGGGATCTCATGGGGACAGCAGGAGGGATGTAGCCATCAGGGCAGGATGTCCCCTCAGGGACCCTGCGGGATGGGGATGCTGGGAGGGATGCAGCCAAGGAAGGAGGATGCTCTCAGGGACCGTGCTGCTGGGCAGCGGGGTGGGGATGAGAGCAGGGGACAGCAGTGTCACCACCCCCTGCTCCACCCCAGGTACCTGTACTGCGGGGGGGTCTCCATCCTGCTGCACCAAGCCATCCCCATGCACCAGCTGGCCAGCAAGTACCGTGTGTGGGGGCTGCAGCGCGGCGTGGCCGACTACATGAGGACGCACCTGGCCAGCGAGTCGAGCCAGGGCCACGTGGTGGGCTGGTACCACTATGCCGTGCGCATCGGGGACGCGGCGCTGCAGGAGAGCTGCCTGCAGTTCCTGGCCTGGAACCTTTCGGCCGTGCTGGGCAGCGCCGAGTGGGCATCGGTGAGCGTGGAGCTGCTGCTGCTGCTGCTGGAGCGCTCCGACCTGGTGCTGCATAGCGAGCTGGAGCTCTACACTGCCGTGGAAGGCTGGCTGGGCCGGCGGCAGCCCGAGGACCCGGTGGCCGAGCGGGTGCTGCGTGCCATCCGCTACCCCATGATCGCGCCCAGCCAGCTGTTCCGGCTGCAGGCGCAGTCGGCGGTGCTGGCGCGGCACTACGGCGCGGTGCAGGACCTGCTCTTCCAGGCCTTCCAGTTCCACGCCGCTTCCCCCCTCCACTTCGCCAAGTATTTCGACGTCAACTGCAGCATGTTCCTGCCCCGCAACTACCTCGCGCCCAGCTGGGGCTCCCAGTGGGTCATCAACAACCCGGCGCGGGACGACCGCAGCACCAGCTTCCAGACCCAGCTGGGTCCCAGCAGCCACGACGCCGGCAAGCGGGTGACCTGGAATGTGCTCTTCTCGCCGCGCTGGCTGCCCGTCAGCCTGCGCCCCGTCTACTCGGACTCGGTCTCCAGTGCCATCCAGCCGGTGCGCATCGAGGACGGCCGCCCGCGGCTCGTGGTCACCCCGGCCACCAGCAGCCCTGACTTTGCCGGCGTCAGCTTCCAGAAGACGGTGCTGGTGGGCGTGCGGCAGCAGGGCCGCGTCTTCGTCAAGCACGCCTACAGCTTCCACCAGAGCTCAGACGAGACCGCCGACTTCCTCGCCCACGCCGACCTGCAGAAGCGCACCTCCGAGT
This sequence comes from Penelope pileata, assembly GCA_013396635.1. Classification (NCBI taxonomy): domain Eukaryota; kingdom Metazoa; phylum Chordata; class Aves; order Galliformes; family Cracidae; genus Penelope; species Penelope pileata. The sequence goes on along the minus strand of WBMW01002557.1, from coordinate 14,812 downwards.
ACCTCATCGACAACTCCCTGCACCTCCACATCATCATCAAGCCCGTCTACCACTCCCTCATCAAGGTGAAGAAGTAACGGGACTGCGGGCACGGGGCTCTGCCTCCTCATCCTCCCGCTGTAGGTCGATGGAGGTCCCAGGGTGCCCTGGGGCTGTGCCCTCTGCCCGCCCCTCCCTGGCTGTCCCACTGTCACCTGCTGTCCCCATCGCTGTCCCTGTGTGCCTGCGGGGAGCTGGGGATGGAAGCACGCTGCCAGTGCTGGGTGTGAGGGTGGGGACAGGGACAGCCCCTGCAGTGCCACCCCCACACCCACGTGGCTCTGGGCTCAGCAGGGCAGGGGTCTGCCTGCCTCCCCCAGCAGAGGACATTTCTGGGGTGCAGCCCCTCACCCCCTTCCTAATAAAAGCAAAAAATGTGTGGGGAGTGCATCTCTGGGGCATCCCCCGTTCCCGGGGATGGGCAGGAACAGGGCCGTGTCACACCACTCCTGCTCTCAGCGCATCTCCAGTGTCAGCAGCCCCGTCCATCCTTGCTGCAGGTCCTGGTGCCACTCGCTGCAAGCTGTGGGGCCTGGTCCTTCCTGGAGCTTTGGGGACAGGCAGGGATGTGTCCCCAGCACCTGGGGGCATGGTGCTGCTGCTGGGGTCATGGCCAGCGCCGTGCTTGCACCCACCCTGGGGCTGGTGCCCTCGAAGGACTGTGACCACCTCCTTCTCCTTTTGACATCCTGTGTCTCTTCTCTCTCCTCCAGCTTTTTGCACGCCTGCAGCCAGCTGCATGGGGAGCAGCCGGGCTGGGTGGCCCCTGGGCGGGTGGCTGTCCCCTCCAGGCTGTCCCTGCTTGCAGCGTGTCACAGCTCGGGGCCACCTGGCGCATGGGACCGACACTGAGTGGCCTTGGCCACGATGCTTTCGGTGCTGCTCAACATCTCCGTGGCACAGCGGCACCGTCAGCGTGGCACAGCCACCCACCCGGCCCCGGTGGAAGGGTCGTGTGGCAGACCCTGGGGGGGGCCAGGGGAGCAGGGAGCGGGATCGCAGCTCCATGCTCTGCAGCTGCAGCCGGTGCAGGCGGCACAGCAGAGCCAGCACCTCCCGCTGCTCAGCCGAGCTGCTCCCGCGCTGCACAGCCCCCTCCAGCCGCCGCGTGTGCTGCTGGCTCTGCTGGAAGCGCTGCTCCAGCTCTGCCTGCGGGCACACAGCAAGGTCACTGTCCCTGCCCATGAGTCACCACCCCTGCTATAGGGTCACCACCCCTGCCACTGCCAGTGCTGCCGGGCTGGAGCTTGTCCAGCTCAGCTCCCTGCAGACTCAGGATTGAGCTGTGGGTGCTGTGCTGGGGATCCCGCACCTTCTGCTCCCGCAGCCTGCCCTGCTCCTCCACCAGCGCTGCGAAGCTCTCACGTGCTGTGACCACAGTGGGTGGTTCTGGCACATCCAAGCACTCATCCCTCGTGTCTGGGTCCCTCCTGCTTCCACCAGGACCACTCAGCTCCCTGCAGCCCTCCTTACCCCAGCGCTGAGCTCTCCGCTCCCAGCTGCAGGAAGCATGGGCGGCTCTCAGTGCTGCAGCACAGCTCTGCAGGGACCCCAGCTCTGCAGGGACCCCATCCCAGGAGGGCTCTGCACCCACGTACCGGGTGAGGACGCGGAGGTGCCGGGCAGCTGCCAGCTGGGCGTGCAGCACTGTGCCCTGCAGCTGCAGCAGACGCTGGTGCAGAGCTGCCTGCTCACGGCAGGCACCGAGCAGCTCGTCCCGCACCTGGCCCAGCCGGACCTGGCCTGGGGACACGGGGGTCAGCACTGAGCACTGCAGCTCCGGGGGAGTGCGGTGGGGCCGGGTGTACCCTGGATGTAGCGGATGTCCCGGTGCTTGCTGGGCCCCAGCTCAGCATCCAACCGGCTCTTGAGGTGCTGGATGTCCCTGTGCAGGTCGGCCATGATGCTGCCGTACCGTGCAGCATGGTGTGGGACCCCGAGCAGGTTGTGCTTCACCTGAAATGGGGTCAGCGTGAACATCCATGGCCCCAGCACTGCACGTCCCCAGGTGCACTGAGCAGTGCGTGGCTCTGCAGCAGGAACACGCTCCTTGTGCCCTCCCTGCTGAGGACCAGGGCTGCTCAGGGAGGGGACAGGGGGAGGCTGGCAGGGTGGGGTGGTCTCCATGCCCCCGGTCCTACCGCAGTCCGGATGCTCCTGGCGCGGTCGGCGTACGCGAGCGTGCTGCGGGACTCCTCGAAGGCGGTGCTGGCGGGGCTGATGTGTGCGATCATCACCGTGTGGCCGTCACCCCCGAGCGAGTCCTGGCCGCGGGGAGCAGGGCTGAGCAGGGCCGAGGGGAGCAGCCCATGCCCCCAGCCCCGCCGCACCTTGAGCAGGCGGGTCAGCTTGCTGTCGCGGTAGTTGATGTACGCGCTGCCCGCAGGGTCGCTCAGCGCCTTGATGCAGTTCCCCAGGGCCAGCAGCGACCTGTTGATGTGGGCTCCCTCCTTCATCCTCTGCCCACGGTTCTGCATCTGGGAGGCGGAGGGGAGGCAAAAGGAAAAGCTTGGCAACAAAACAAAGGGGCTGGGGGCTTCCTGCTGCACCCCCCGGTGTGGGCTGTACCTGAGCTGCCCGCTCGGAGCCCGCCAGGTCGATGAGGAAGAGCCGCCCGCGGTGCAGCCCCCGGCCCCGTGCCCGCACGCTGAGCTGCAGCGCGGCGTGGGAGCGCGATGACGCGCGGTTGGCGGCCGTGGGCTCCTGCATCCGCCGCCGGTTTCCCCTCACCAGGAGCTGCAGGACCTGGGGCAGATGGGCAGCGCTGGGGAAGGGGGCTCACAGCCCACCGGTGCCCCCTGGACCCCCCCACCTCACCTCCTCGGCGGTGCTGGCTGACACCTCGGTGATGCCGGGCACCCGGACAGAGCCGTGCGTGTCCTCCCGCAGCTGCAGGGAGCCCAGCGAGGGGCTCAGCAGGTCCCGGATCTCCTCGTTGTAGATCTGGGTGCAGAGCAGGGTGCTGGGCACATCCCACGTGGCATGGGGACCCGTGGGGACACAGCACCCCTCAGCCAGCACCGCGGCACACCGGGTGCAATGGCACCCAGCTGGAGGCTGCTCCCTGTCCCCTGCTGTCCCCACGCACCTCCAGGTAGGACATGGAGACCTCGTGCTCCACATCACCACCCCTGTCCTCGATGGCCTGGAAGAGGTCACCCACGGCGCGGGCGCAGAGGCCGGGCTCGCTGTTGGTGCCCAGCATGGTGTAGGTCTTCCCACAGCCTGGGGGAGAGGGGACAGCTCGCCTGGGGCCAGGGCCCCCTCTGCAGCCCCCGCCATGGGGGTAGCTCCCCAGGGCACTGCCCCCGTGCCCCTCACCGGTGGGGCCATAGGTAAAGACGGTGGCATTGCAGCCAGAGATGACACCTGCGATGAGACTCTGGGTGGTGGCACGGTACACAGCCTCCTGTGGGAGGGTGAGTGGTCCCAGGACACATTTGGCTGCCCCACATCGTGCCCCCCACCCCATATCCCCGTGCCCTGCCCAAGGGACCCACCTGGGTGGCCATGGAGTCAAAGGCTGCATCAAAGATGTAGGATTTCTCCCGGGAGCGGCTGGCATGTGGGATGCCACTGGGGTCCTGCACAGGGTCTCGCAGCACCACAACCTGTTGGGAAGCACAAATGGGGCTGCCCAGGTGGCATGCACCAGCCTGGAGCATCTGCCACCCCCTGGGGTCACCTCCAGACTCTGCCTTGCCAATGTCCTCTCTGTGCCGGGGCCCTTTGTGTTCCTGAATCATCCCATTGTCCCCAGGCTGTGGCTGGGGCTCAAAGCCCTCTTTGTGTGCGGTGCCAAGGGGACCTGCCCAGCCGGCCGCCCTGGGCACAGCGGCACAAAAGCACCTCTGTGAGCACAGCCCGCCAAGGTGCATCCTGCTGCGCACCTCAAGCTGGGCTGCGATGCCATCGTGCCATAGGGACCCTGTTTGTCCCCTCTGCACTGTCCCCAGACCCCTGCTCACAGGTGACACCAGGGCAGGGGGGCACAATGCCACCCCGCTGCGGCTGCCAGCATCCCTGCTGCCTCCCATTGCAATGCAGATTTTGACCTTTCTGGCAAAGCAAACCTCACAGCTGCCCTGCTTCCCCCAGCCCCCCCTATAACCTAGGCTGGGAATGGGGACAGGCAGCGCTGGGGTCCCACAGTCCTGCAGGAAGGGAATCCTGACTCAGAGCCCCCACCGCTTCCCATCCAGCTGCTTTGTTATTGTAGGGTCTCCTGCAAGACTGCAGGTGCCCCCAGCCTGGGGCACCTGGCACCAGGATCCTGCCCCAGGTACCCGATCCCCTGTCCCCTGCCTGGGGTCCCACCATCCCCGTCCCACCCTGTACCTGCTCGTCCAGGCAGCGGGCGATGGGCCGGGCCCCCCCCTGCAGCTCGGCTGCGCTCATCGGTCGGATGCGAAGAGCCACCTGCAAAACACGGGCGGTGAGCGTGGGGTGGAGGGGACAGGGGCGAAGGGACAGGAGACGGGGACCTGCACGTGAGCCATCGCCGGGCTGCAGTCTGGCACTGGGCTGGCACAGCAGGCAGTGTACACAGCCCCCGGACTCCCCCCATGCCGCAATTAGAGGTTCATTTTCCTGGGAAGAAAGCGAACACCGCTGGGACCTGCCTTAAAGGGGCAGCCGGGCAGCGAGCCCTCCCGCTGGCACCCGCCTCCCGCTGCCACGGCTGGGGACAGGTGGCACGGAGGTGGCACCCACTGAGCCCCAGTGCACGGCTTCTGGAAACACCTTTCCACCTCTCATCATTAGTGCAATCAGTGTTGGCACTTAACGAGGTGCTTGGCCAAACTGCAAGGCTGGTGCCAGGCTCCCTCTGTGCCCTGGGGAAGGACCCAGCGCAGCAGCTCCAGGATTTGATGGCTTCACTCGGGCTTGGGTTGCACCCAGCGGGTCCCTGCTCACCCTGCTGCCTCGCCGCGTCCTCCCAGCCACACACAGCAAATTGCCACTGGTTCTTTGGAGCTCTGCTGCCCTCGATGCCACTTACAAGAGCAGTGTTCAGCTCGGGGCTGGGGGACCACAAACCTTGCACCCCCCACCCCATGGCAGCAGCTGACCTGCTCTGCTTCTGCCTTTGCTGCCAGGATTGGACCCACACCAGCTTTAGCAGCGGGGCTCGGGCAGGGTCCTGCTGCGGGCTCGCCCTCAGCCCCAGCACACGGATGCTGCCCCCCATCAGCCCCATCCCCCTGCCACCAGCTGTGCTGGGGGGTGAGCACAGCGGGCAGCTCATTAATAATTGACCGGCAGATAAGCAGCAGTTGGGCTGCTCTGTGATAACAGCCAGGCTGTGTTTACCCAGCGCTGATAACCCCAGCCCTGGCCCTGCAGGCAAGGAGGGGGGAGGCAGGCAGCATGGCGAGGGGGGCTTTGCCTGCACCAGGACCCTGCTGCCACCGCGCTCCTGGGGCTGGGGCACGCTGCAGGGCACCCAGTGCTGCTGCACCAGGGTCGCTGGTTGGCTTTGCTCCATGGCCCGGCCCCAGGAGGGGAGAAAGGACGCGACCTTCCCGCTCTGTGCTCAGCCCCGCTGTGACAAAACAGGAAGCGTGATGTGGGAAGCTCCTGTTTATTCACACTACAGAAAAAATAAAAATAAAAAACGGGAGGGCAAAGAGCCAGGGAGCATCTGTGAAGGGCTTCATGGTTTCTGTGCGTTCCACCGGTCCCATCTCTGCTATTGCTCCTGCGGAGAGAGCAGGCACAGGGCCTGGGTGCTGCCCCACGGAGGCAGAGACCCCAGCAGCCCGGCTCGGGGACAGCCAGCCCTGCAGGACCGCAGCTCCATCCCACAGCCCCATCCCTGCACCAGCCCAGCAAGCAGGGGGAAAACACCGTGAGGATGGGGTGAGCTGACCTTGGCACCTTCGTTTTCCTCTTCCTTTTCCTCATCCTCTTCCAGGATCGTGGGCAGTTCAGTCTCTTCTCCCGGTGCTGTCGCCTCCTCCTCCATGTGTTCTTTTTCCTGAAAGGCAAAGGCTGACCATTGTCCCCTGCCCAGCTCCATGGCTCTCCACTCCAGGGGACCGGGCTGGGGATGTTCCCTGGTGGATTTCAGAGCACACCACGGCTGCTGGTCCCGGTACCTTGCCATGTGCCTGCTGGGCCTCTGCCCGCGCCCTCCTCCTCAGCTCTCCTTCAATGATCTCAAAGAACTCCTTCTGGGCACGGTCGAGTGCCTCTTGGAGACTCTCCTCTGTTACCTCCTCCTCCGCACCCTGACCCTCGGACCTGGCACGCTCCTTCAGCCGCAGCTCCCGGTGCCGGGCCTCCAGAATCTTCTCCCGCCTCGTCTCCCGCTCGAACATCTGGGACAGAGGGGGCTGAGGGGTGCAGGGGGCCCACGGGGACATGCCGGCAGCACAGGGCTTTGCTGCACAGGCGTGCAGCTGCTTGCAGCCCGAGGCACACGTACAGCATTGGCCATGTTCTTCTCGTTCTTCTGCAGGGTGCAGAGCCCAGAGGAGATTTCCAGCAGCGTGATGCTGCCCAGCTTCGAGCCGCAGCCCACGATGCAGCCGTTGTCCTGCAAGCGCAGGCTGGAGAGGGGCTCGTCACAGACCTGGGGAGGGAGGACGGGTGGACGTCAGCGCTCAGCCCTTACCTGGTGTCCCCTGGGGAATGCAGGCAGGAGGAGATGGCAGAAGCAAACCCACGTGCATGCCAGTAATGGGGGCCTGTGAGCAACTTTTGGGGCTCCAAGGCTGGAGGGACAGCTGCTGCCTGACAGAGCAGATCCAGAGCTCTGCACATGGAGCCATGTGTGCTCCCCCATCCCCTGACCCCACCTCCAGGCCCTCCCCACTCCACACCCCATGGCTGGTGTTGGTGCTAGGCAGCAGCAGCCCCCATTTCCCCCCCAGGGCGAGGGACCAGGAGCTGTGGGGAGCCAACCTTCAGGCTGAGGGACGGGTTGTTCTGCTTGAAGAGAAAGTCCCAGATGTCCAACGTCCCATCCATTTTGGTCGTGAAGAAGACAGATGGCCTCACGGTGCTCCAGCAGCCGTCCGTCAGGTAGGAGAGGTGGTACCTGCCCGCAGAGCCCATGCTCACCTGCCCCAGACAGGCTTTTCCCCAGAGCAGGAGGATTTCTTGCAGGACAAACCTACACACTGACACCTACTTGGTCCACATAATTGCTGACTCCTTGGTCTCCTCCGACCAGATCCGAGCAGTCCAGTCCCCAACCGTCAGGAAGACTTTGGGGAAGAAGGGGTTCCTGGTCAGCGCATAGACGGGTCCGTGGTGGCCGCTGTAGGTGCTGGCGATCTTCTCGGGGGGTGTCTTGGCCTTGCGGTTGCAGGCGATGATGATGCCTTGCTCTGTGCCCACCATGAACTTGGTGGGCTGAGGGTGGGAGCAGGAGAGCAGCCATCAGCAGCCTGGGAGCAGCTGTGCAGCAAAAGGCTTTGCTGTGTGAGCAGGGGGAGCCAGCTGCAGGCAGCGATGGGACAGAATGGAGCCCTCGGACACACCGTGATGTGGGGGCTTCAGAGACCGAGCTGCCAGCAAGGCTCTGAGCTCTGGGAGCACACATCAGCTCCTGAATGCTTAAGGTGGCTGAGAACATGCTGCAAAGTGCAGCACTGTGCTCCAGGGCACAGCCTGGCTCACGCTCCTGCCGTGTTTAGGACACCATTTGTGTGTGGGTAGGATGGTGCCAGTGGTGCGAGGGAAGCTCACCATGGTGGACTCGAACTCCAGCGTGATGGCACCCAGAGCGTTCTCCAGCAGCCCCTTCCGCGTGATGTCCAAGACCAGCGCCTCGGTGGGCTCCGACATCTTGCGGATGTCCCACCAGAGGACCTGCAGGGGACAAGCAGCAGGAGGGATGCTGCAGGGCAGGGGCTGCTCCTGCTCAGCCATGGGTGCTGGGAAGCTGAGCGCCCCAGAGCCAGGCAGCTGCCCTGTGCTGATGCATTTTGGGCTGTCAGCATCTGCCAGCAGGGACCTGTGAGTGCCCAGTCCCTTCCCTGCCCTTTACCTGCCCGTCGGTGGCGGCTGAGAAGCACTCGGTGCCCGTTTTGGACTGCAGCCAGATCGCACCGTACACGGGGTCCCTGTGGCTGGCCTCCACGGTGGACACCTCCACGGGCAGCCTCCCCTTCCTGGTGTCCCAGTAAGCTGGGAAAGAAAAGGAGCCATCAAGGTCTGCACCAGCTGCCTGGCCCGGCTCCTTGGAACCATACAAGGGCCCCTGGCTGGGGCCCTGCTGCTGTGATTGCTCACGGGGATTCCCACTCTGAAGGGAAGCACAATTTGTGCTTTCTGCAAACACCAAGCTGGATGGTGGTAACAAATTAAATAGCCGCAGCAGTTCTTCAGTAATCATCTCTGTGGCAGCTGCACTACAACCCCTGGAGGCAATTAATCCCCCCAGCTCCCCTCCTGTTCTGCAGAAGGGGTTGCAGCAGGGCCATAAGCAGCACCCTAACAGCAGCTCTTACGCTCAGCGCTGCTCAAAACCATTCTAGGTGACCTGACCCTGGCTGTGCTCCCCTCCCACGTGCCCTCGGGGCAGCAGCTAACGAAGGCAGGTCCTGGGGACAGCAGCAGACATCCATCGCTCTCTCTGCCTCTGACAGGCAGCAGAGGACAGGTCACAGTGCAGGAGCGTCCTTGGTTCAGCAAAGGTTGGGCAGCTGGCCATGGTGGCACCGAGCCGCACGCACTCCCTCTCGCTCGCTTCTAATTAGGCAATTGGATGTGACGGCGCGCGCTCTGCGGGGTCGGGGCCCCACGCCCGGGGAGCTGCCCAGGATGGGGTGAAATCCCCCCCCCCCATCACCTGCGGAGCGTGCAGTAACAGCCCTGTGATGCACGCCCCGTCAGATCTGATTGCTGCTGCAAATGGCGAGGAAAACATCAGAATGAGAGCAATTAAATCCAAGGGCTTGCGTGGCCAAGTAAATAACAGAGCCATAAAACGAAGCTGGCAAGGAGGGGCCCTTTTCCAGGCACATGAAACAACAGTGCAAGAACAATCCAGTGAATTAAGTGACAGCAACTCTTCTGGGCTCTGGGCTGTGGGCGAGGCAGGAGCGTGGCACATGCATTGCTCACTGCTCTGACCCAGCAGCTCCTGCCAGGCTCTGGCTGAGCCACCTCGAGCGCCTGCAACGTGCTGGGCAACAGCACAGGTCCTGCACAGCCCCGGGGAGGAGTGGGTCTTGAGATGTGGGTGTGGTGGTGCAGGAACCAGGCTCTAGCTGAATTAAAGTGAAGCCAGACCCTGGTAATTATGGCCTTGTGCTTAATTCATCTTCCTTACCCATCTGCCCGTTGTAGCATCCTCCCAACAGGACGTGAGCGTCTTTGGGGTTGTACTCCAAGCTCACGAGAGGGGATGACGGCTTGAGAACCACCTCTGGCTTGTTGGGACTTTCTGCCAAGAAGGGATGAGCAATGAGTGATGCACAAAGGCAGCCCAGAGGCACAGCACCCTGCTCCAAAGCAGCCTCTTGGCACCGCACTGCATGCCAGGGAGGTGAGCAGCCCTCAGCTGCCAGCCTGGGGACAGACCCCTGGCACCCCAACCCCCTTCCTTGTATTTTTCACTCCAAAACACAACAGGTCTGAGTCTGACAGAGCAGAGCAATTCTCCGCCTGGGCTCATCCTGCCTCTTCCCTTCTTAATCAAGCACAAATGAACCACAGAAACACAAGAACCACATAAGAGCCATGTGGCTCAGCTGCTTGTTGTGGTCGCAGGCGCTCTGGCTCATGAATTCATGTAGTGGGATTTTAGCGGTTGTTTTCCACCTGCTGACCAGCTTTCAGGTCCCATTTCTGCCCTTCTCTGCATTGATCTGTGGGCAAAGCAGAAACCCAACCCCTGCTCACCCCCTCCGGAGCGGTGTGAGGCTTCACTACATCCGTGAGATGCTTTGAAGGCACCAAGTGCTTCCGCAGCGGCACCATTACTGACCGGTGAGTTTTCTCATCCCCTTACCCAGATCCCAGATGTACGAGTCAAAGCTCATGTCCTCCGCTTGCTGCTGGAACTCCAGGCTGGAATAAGCCACCGCCAGCTTCCTGCATCTGTCGGGGTGCCAGGACAGATGCGTGGCTGTCCTCTTGGTGGTGTTCGGATCCCTTTTTGATAGCAGGATATCAGAAAAAGATGTGAGTTTGTTAACAGCTTCATCACGCCCTGGGATGAGAGTCTCCAAAGGAAATGGTGGGAATCGCAATTAAAAGAAGCTACAGCCCTTGGGCCTTGAGTGCAGGAAATGATTCTCCTGGGGGCTGGGTGGGGGAGGAAGAGTTGATGATTTAATAAAGTCTTTCCAGTTATATGTTTCTAAGAATCCAATTATGTTACCGGATCTGACTTCTAGAGATGACCTAACAGCCCCTGACATTTGGAAATAATCTTTGAGGCATCAGAAAAAAAAAAAAGAAAGAAAGAAATTAAAAAAAGGGGGATGCTCAGAGCTGCCTCTGCCCATGGGCACCTACCTGCAAAGCACCTGGGCAGGGCAGGGAGGAATGGACGGGGTACAGAGCGTGGGGCTGCAGAGGGTCTCCCCACCCACACATTGGCCCTGAAGCTGTGGCCTTCCCCTCCCTGGGAGTTTTCAGCAGCCCGTTGTGGGGCTGCAGAGCTCGGTGAGTGCCACAGCCCAGAGGCACAACATAGAATCATGGAATCATTAAGGCTGGAAAAGACCTCTAGGATCACCAAGTCCAACCCCAGCCCACCCCACATGTCCCCAAGTGCCACATCTCCATGGTTCTCGACCACCTCCAGGGACAGTGACTCCCCCACTCCCTGGGCAGCTGTGCCAGCGCCTGAGCACTCTTTTGGAGAGGAAATGTTCCCTAACATCCAACCTGACCCTCTCCTGGTGAGGCCATCCCCTCTCGTCCCATGGCTGTCACCGGGGAGCAGAGCCCATGCCCCTCGCTACCTGATGACGCTGATGGTTTTGGCGGAGGGGGGCTCTTCTTCCAGCTCGGCCGTCTCCTCCCCGTCGAAGTACTCCTCGTAGATGTTGACGGTGTTGTTCTGCCGGACGCAGTGCTCCATCAGCTGCGGGGAGGGCACCGTTAGGCCTCGCTGAGGGCCGGGGCAGCGGCGGGGTCGGGCACGGCCTTACCGCCCCGAGGTGCATGATGGTGTTGATGTAGTTCTCCTCCTTCTCCACTTTCTTGCGGAAGCGGGCGACCTGCTCCTGCTCCTGCGGGTTGATGTCCCTGGGCCAGCCGCCCTCCACGTGGTTCACACCGCGGCTCTCCACCTCCACCCGCTCCGTGTTGGCCTGGGGAGTGGAAGCAGAGTGATGAGCCGGGATGGATGAGGGCACAGTGTGCCTCCCCTCCCCCCCCCAGCTCACCTCGTGCTCCGACAAATCGACGCTATGCTGCACGCAGGCATCCACCGGGTCGCGCGGCATGAAGTTGTCGGCCAGGCTGGGGTCGGGCTGGATGTCCACGCAGACTTTGGCCGGG
>WBMW01002555.1:24271-56633 GCA_013396635.1 Penelope pileata | reverse complement strand
GGCAATCAAAGTGGCCCAGGAGATGGGCGCCGAGTTCTGGGCCGTGTCCTCGCTCACAGGTCGGACCCGGACAAAGGGCAAGGGGGGGGTGAGGCGGCCCCCATAGGGCTCAGAGCTCAGGGCTCTCCTATGGGGCAGGGGAGAATGTGCGGGATTTCTTCTTCCGCGTGGCCGCGCTGACCTTCGAGCGGAGCGTGCTGGCTGAGCTGGAGCGCGGCAGCACCCGACGGATCGGCNATGGCGGCCACGCCTGCAGCACGCGGCACACGCTCAGCACCCGGCACTCGGCAGCACCCATGGGTGCCCCCGGGGGGTCCCCCACCTACCTGCCACCACCCCCCCCTGCTGCTCCAGCAGCCGGATGGCCGCTCGCATGGTGCCCCCGGTTTCCACCCACTGGTCCACCAGGAGGATGCGCGCACCTGGGAGGGGGCAGAGGCTGCGTCCCGGTGCCCGGTGCCGGTGGCACCCCAAAATCGGGAGCACCCCGCGGGCTCACCCGGCGCCACGGCGTCGGTGCGGACCTCCATCACCTTCTCCCGGCCCGAGTAGTCGGTGTAGGGCTGGCTCAGCGTCTCCACGCAGAGGTGCCCAGCTTTGCGGATGGCCAAGAAGCCCTTACGCAGCACAGCGGCCACGGCAGCGCCTGGGGGTGGCACCGTCAGCCCCTGAGCGGATGGGAACCGGGGACCCCCGCGACCCCCCCCTTACCCAGGATGAAGCCCATGGCATCGATGCCGGCCACCAGGTCGATGGGATCTCCGTGGAAGGGCTCCAGCAGATCGGCCACGCAGTCCTGCAAGCCCTGCAGAGAGGGGAAGGCGCTTGGTGCCCCGCTGGGTGCCCCCCGGTGCCACCCCCGTGCCCCCCCCGCGGGTGCTGGGTACTTGCGGGTGGCAATAGAGCCGGGACGGGTCCAGCCAGGCGTAGTGGGGCCCTTTGGTGTTGGGGGCCATCAGCGCCAGGTACCAGCCCTTCTCCCGGGCAGCGGGGACGTGGTGCAGGTCCATGGGAGCGTGCTGCAAAGGGGTGAAAGGGGGTGAATCCGTGCCCCATAGAGCCCGGTGTCCCCCAGTCTCCCTGCTCGTGGCCCCATACCCAGGGAGCGGAGCGGGCAGCGTCACGGACAGCGACAGCTGAGCAGGGGCAGCCCCATGGCGCTGGGTCCGTGCCAGCGCGGAGCTGGGCTGGGGCCATGTGGGAGCTGTGCCCGCACCCACAGTGACACCCGCACCCCCAGCGCCCGGGGGAGCAGCGTGGGTGCCCAGAGCATCCCATAAGGTGAGGTTTGGGGGAGCAGGGGCTGTGCTCAGGGTGCAGCCCTGCAGGGAGCCTTTGGGGTCTCAGCCAGCACAGGGGTTTCTGGAGGCTGTGCACGTCCCTGCTGCAGCCTCAGGCTCCATCCAGCCTTGCCAACCGCTGCCTGCACCAGGGCCGTGTCCTACTTGTAAACGGGCTCTGTCAAAGGGCAGACAGCGAGCGGGGACAGCGCTGGGAGCTGCCAACCCCGGCACCGGGAGCATCCGCAGCGTGCCACGAACCGTGCCGTGCTGGGCTGAGCCGTGCCGTGCACGGGTGCTGGGAAAGACCCCACGGAGCATCCACGGGGCAGAGAGAGCGGTCCCATACTGTGAGCTCTCGCCCTGCCCCGAGCTGGGCCATGCCACGCTAACCGTGCCGTGCTGCTCCGAGCCGAGCCATGCTGTGCCGTGCCGTGCTGCTCCGAGCTGTGTCGGGCTGTGCCGTGCCGCTCCGAGCCGCCCCGCAGTGGGCGGGCCGAGCCGTGCCGAGCCCCGCTATAAGGCAGCCCCGCAGCGGTCGCGGTCCCGCGGTGCCATGTGCGCCCCGCGGCCACGCTGCTTCTTCCTCCTCCTCCTCCTCCTCCTCCTCCCTCTGCTGTCGGCGGCCCCGAGCCCCGGAGCGGCCCCGTCGGGGCGGCCCCGCGCCCGCCGCGGGCTCACCTACCCCGGGACGCTGTGGTGCGGCGCGGGGAGCAACGCGGACGAGTACGAGCAGCTCGGTAAGGACCGGCCCGGCCCTCCCCGTCCGTCGGCTGTCCCGGGTCACTCAGTCCCCCCCGGTGCTGCTCTGGTCCCCAGCGCAGGGGTGATGCATCTCATCCCCATCCCGGTGTCCTCGTGCCCTGTTCTCATCCCATCTCATCTCATCATGTTGCTGTGCCGCTCCCCAGTGCTGCTCCAGTCCCTTCCATCCCAGTCTGACCCCCACGCTGGTGCTGGTCCAATGCACTCTGTACCCAGTCCCTCTCTGCTCTCCATCCCAGTGCTCACGGTCCCAGCACTGGTCCCAGTCCCATCCTCACTGTGGTTCTGGTCCAGCCCCAAGCCCCATCCTGGTGCCATTCCCCATCCATTCCAGTGTGATCCCAGTGCCATTTCTGGTCCAATCCTGATCCAAATTGTCACCTGGTGCGTACCCATCCCAGCCCCAATCCCAACCTCATCCCAACCTCAATCCTGACCCCATCCCATCCCAATCCCAATCCCAACCCCATCCCTGCCCTGATCCCAACCCCATCCCAATCCTGGTTCTGGTCCAGCCCAATTCCCATCCCAGTGCCATCCCCCATCCATCCCAGTGCCATTTCCAATCCAGCCCTGACCCCAATCCTCATCCGGCACAGCCCCATCCCAGTCCCAACCCAACTCCATCCCAAACCAACCCCACCCCATCCCGTGCACACACGGCCCCCCCGCAGCCCTGCCCACACCCCACAGGGGAGCACCGGGACACAGACAGCTGCTGCCGGGACCATGACCACTGCCAGCACGTCATCCACCCCTTCACCGCCCGCTACGGCTACCGCAACCTGCGCTGGCACACCATCAGCCACTGCGACTGCGACCGCCAGTGAGCATCCCCCAGACCCCTCGGGGGGGTTCTCAGGGGGGCCGGGTGATGCTGACCCCGTGCATCATGGCCGCAGGTTGAAGGAGTGCCTGCAGCAGGTGAACGACACGGCGTCGTGCGTGGTGGGCCAGGCGTTCTTCAACGTCATCCAGGTGCCATGCTTCGAGTTCACCTACAAGGAGGAGTGCGTGGAGTCCTACCTCTACATCTGGTGAGTGCCCCCCGCCGTGGGTTTGGCCCCATTGCTGCTCCCCCCCCACCCCTGACCCGTGCTGTCCTGCTGTCCCCAGGTGCAGGGCGTACAACACAGTGGCAGTGGCGGTGCCCCGGGAGCCGGTGCTGTATGAATTTGGTGGGGAGCTCATCGACAGGGCAGCGTGGCCCGGGGGGGACCTCCTGAGCCCCCCTCGAGCAGTCCTGGAGCAGCATCACGGCCGTGCCAGGAAAGGAGCGAAGGATAAGAGGAAGAAGGGGAAGGGTGTGAAGAAGAAAAGCACTTCTGGATTCGGGGAGCTGAGCCATGCTGCAGCCACCCGTGCTCCCCGGCACAGCTCGGGGGGACAGGACCTGCTGCGGGGCCAGGGGGACGTGGCTGGTGGTGGGAGGAAGAGGAGGAGGAAGGAGAGAAACAGAAAGAAGAGGCTGAAAAGCAAAGCTGAGGCGGAGGCTGCGTGAGCCCCGTGTGCCTGGATCCCACCCCGCGGGGTCCTCACTGCGTTAATAAAGTGGGGAGACAGCAGCACTGCAGTGTCTGGGGCTTCACCAAGGGGAGAGCCCCAGGCTGAGCCCTGGGGGTGGGGAGGGGGCACGTGGGGTCCTGGCTCATTTCACGCTCCTGAGGATGGTGCAGTCACACTGCTGGTGGGGATGCTCCTGTCCCCACTCTGGCATGGAGCAGAGCCCTGATTTTGTGGGGCTGGGGCTCAGCATCCCTGCCACTGCCGGTCCTGCTCCCGTGGGTGCATTTCCCCAGCGCAGCAATGAATGAATGCTCCATCCCAGCTCTGCCCTGCCTGACCCCGTGCCTTTTCCCAGGCTCACACACGGGCACAGCTCCCTTCCCAGTCCCAGCAGCTCACCCCACACGCTGCCAGCTCAGCCCCTGCCACCGGAGCCGTGCAGACGAGCCCCAGCTCATAGCAATGCAGATCACACGGGAGCTGGAGCCGGCTGCTCTGGTGGGCTGCAGCCCCAGAGCTCGTCACATGCTGTGCAGGAGCTCTGGGGGACAATAGAAGCTTTTCCAGCCCTGGGACAAAGGCAGGAGCACAGCATCCATGCCTGGTGACGGCAGGGCAGCCCAACTCCTTCCCTGCACTGATAATAGGGCACCCAAATTGGAGTTTGAGGGCAGCACAGAGGCAGGACCTAAGAGCCCCAGGAGCAGATGCAACCCCACATCCCTGCCCTGAATGGAGCCCAGGGAGGGAATAGGGGGTGGCACTCAGTCCGTGCACCCAGTCGAGCAGCAACGCTGCTGGGTGCAAAGGCCTCACGGCCACACAGCATCAGTGCAGGAAGCACAGATAGAGGCAGCTTCCCAAAAGTAGAATTTTTATTGATGGCAAAGGGAAACTAAAAACAAAAGACAGCCAAAAAGGAGCCAACGGCGCAGAGCGAGCCCCCGATACGGCTCTGAGACATCCCTGGTAAAGAGCTGCTCCCAGTCAGACTCCAGTCATGGAATTTCATGAAATAAAATGAAAAAAAAAACCAACCAGCACTAGGTTGGTACACCTGCCACCCACCCAGGCAGGCACAGGCCCCATCCCACCCTGTGGGGCTGCAGCAGGAGCACAGTGAAGCCAGGACCTGCAGGGCTGTGTGGAAACAGCTTTGCTTTGTCTCCTGTGCTGCTGCCATTCTTCAGGAGCATTTACATGCAAAAAAAGACCTTTTGTGGCTCAGGGTCAGCTGTTCTTGCTCACTTCCGAGCGGAGAGGAGGCCAACCAGGAGCCCTCCAAGGAACAAAGGCTCTGCTTCCATAGAAAATCCCTGCTAACAAAGGAGGAAAGGGGAAAGTGCACAGCAGAAACTTTTCAGTTCAGAAATGCCTCTGGGTGCTGGCCGTTGCTCCGCAGTGCTGCAGCGAGCTGCTCCCATGGGACAGGAGTTACCTCCTGCTGCTCCCAGGCCCTGGCACCTCTCCCAGCCAGCGAGAGACACGGGCTGTGGGAGCGCCCAGTCCGTGGGGGTGATGTCTCTACACGTTTTTTTATCAGCTTAACAGAAATCAGCTTCTCTGTGAAAGTTTCAGCACGCGGAAAGCAACTCCAAGAACAAAGGAAGGAGCGCTGACTTTCACCACGGAACTCTGCTTCTATGGCAAATCCACTACTAAGAGGAAAGGGCAGGCAGCACAGGGTGCAGACAGAAAACCTCTCAACTAGTGTTCAGTAGAAACACTATTTATTCACCCCTTTCGGTTACAACTGGGCAGGATTAAGCAGATATGGAGGAGGATGCCATGCACTCTGGGCTGCTCTGTGTGCTCTCCACCATTGGAGCTCTTGCAGCCTTTTAGCCCATGGGTCTGTCCCGTGCTGCTGTTGCCTGGGGTTTTGCTTCGCAGTCTGACTTAAAAAAAAAAACAAAAAAACAACAAACTAAATAAATATTGTTCCAAAAGAAGCCAGAGGACAGCAAGCCTTTGGTACAACAGCTGCATTTCTCTCTGGCAAGACCCCTAGCCCCAAAGCTGCTGTGCTACACCCCTACAAACATGGCTGGGGGTTGGCACAGACTTTGCAGAGCCTGTTACGTGTGAAGCCACGGAGCAAACACCAACAAACCCTTTGAGAACTCTGGTTAGCTCATCACAACCCCAGTGAGTTTGTTTTGTGCTCCCTGGGCGAGGAGAGGCGACAGTCAGGGTTTGGGAGAGTCCAAATAAAACAGGCTCACTCCAGGCCAATGGTCTGCAGTTCCAGCTCTGTTTGCTTCCTGGTCTTTGCTGTGAAAGCAGACTGCTGTGCGCATAAAAAGGACAAACTCATCTTGTAACTGCTCTGCCGAGCTTCCAAGTGGGGAACCAGGACCTGGAACGCAGAGGCCACCGCAGCTGTCCTTTCCTATGATATATTTATATATATATAGTATACATATTTAGACCAGCCCTGCCAAGTCTGTTCATTCACTCGGGCACGCGTCACCAAGAGTCATTTCCCACCATCTCATGACGTATAAAACAGGAGTTACGTGGCTAAGGGAAGGGAAGTTGTTCTCAACTTTCGCTCTCCCTTCCTGGAGAAGGGAGCGGAGGTTTCGGGTCAGGCCCAGCATGGCCTATCGGTCCATCTCATCGAGCAGCGGCGTGGCGTCCCCGGCGATGGACATGGGCGTGCTCTCGATCATGGGGCTGGGAGACGGGCGAGGAGTCAACCTCTGCTTCTGTTTCCTCCTCTCAGCCTCCTTCTCCTGGAGCCACTGCTCGGCCATCTTCCCCCAGTCGATCGCAGCGTGACTGTTGGTCCTGTAAGGACACAGGCAGGAGGTGAGACGTGCCAACAAGCAAGCCCAGGGTGGCTTCCCGGCCCTGCCTCCCTTCTGCCCCACATGGGAAAACTCAAGGCAATCCCACCTTTGTTCCACCAAAACCCACAAAAGCAACCAGCATGTTACACAGACAGATACATGCAGCTGTTTCACTCACTTTGGCTGCTGCCTCTGCCTGGAGCTGGACGACGGCTGCGACTGTGTCTGGGACTGGGTGGACTGGGGTGTGGTGTTGGCCTGGAGCTGGTACTGGGGCGTTGTGATCGGTTGGCTGGGGGTAGTGTAGGAGTAGCTGGGGGTCATCAGAGGGGTGGCCACTGGTTGCTGTGCCGGAGTCGTGAAGACCTGCAGGGAGCAGATGCTGTTAGAGGACAGAGGGCACACAGCACTGGGCTGTGAGGCAGAGACCTGGCATGCTCTCCCTTGCCCTGCTTGCTGGTGCATGTCCTTGCTGCATGCTCCCAGACCTGCTGGAGCCCCCCATCTGAACAAGGAGAGGTTTGCAATGATCACAGCCCAAGGAATAGGGGCTGCAGGGCAGAATGAGAAACACCCTGCTGAGCACAGAACCTTCTGGGTCCTGCTTGTTCCCCCTAAAGCCTCCAGTCAGAAAACAGCCAGCCTTCCTTGCTCATCCCACACAGGATACAAGGGGAGACCAGGGTACAAGGGGAGGCACTGAAACCAAGCAGAGGTAAAGACCACAAGAGATGGGCACAAGAGATATTTAGGACAAGCTGGCAGAAACAATGTTCCTCAGCGGGCATGAGAAACAGATTTGCCATGACTTTCTGCTCTAGTAGGCTGCAGAGAAGGCAGCTCATGAGACAGCCCCCTCCCAGACTGCTCAATGGAGTGCTTAGCCTCTGCCTCCTGGTGTTCACCTCCCTTTTCCTTCAGATTGCCTTGATGGTTTATACACCAAGTTATCCACAGTCCCTGTCTATCCCCAGCTCAACACCTGTTTTGAAAAACTCCATGATAACCTCCCAGGGTGGTCCAAAAGAGGATCACTCCTCCATGCAAGCCTTGTCTTGCAGCACCTCTTCATTAGATCTCTCTAAAGGCAGGGTGTGTTTCTTGCACCCAGGCACCTCAGTGCAGCTGGGTTTAGCCTCAGGGTCAGCTGGGGAGCTGGCAACGCGCGCTGGGAGGAGGTAGGTACCAGCATGCATGAGGAAAGGCTTCAGCATGAGCTGAAACTGCTCCCCTCCATCTCGTTCCTTGCAAAGCCTCTGGGTATCCAGTCAGGCTGAGGTGTTTGCCTGCCGGTGCAGCTCGGAGATTAGCACACTGAGCTGAAAAACCCTGCACACTCAGCGCATAGTTTCACAGCTAATCTCTTCCTCTGGCAGCTCACGTTGTCGAGTGAGGGGCACAATCAGAAGGCTGTGTGCCCTCACTGCTGGATCCCCTCTCTCTACCCTGCCGCATTCCTTGGGAGCCAGATCAGTTTGCTATTTGTTTCAACTCCTCTCAAAGGCTTAGAAGTGCACCTACGTGGTACGCGCTGCTGCCGCCTCCACTGCCTCCGTAGCCGTACTGACTGGATGCCCACTGTGCAGGGGTGGCATTCGGGTTCTGCCCCTGGCCTGTCACAGCAGCGATGGCACTGAACATCTGGGAGGTCATGTTCTGTGGCAGAGCATTCACTGCACGGGTCAGGTCTGCAAGGAGGACCATCATGTTAGACAAAGAACCTGGAGAAGGAGCTTGCATTCCGATTCCAACCAGGAAAAGCCTGCACTGACCTGCCAGGTTAATGTTAGCTGGAGTAGCATTAATGGAGGCTGGAGTCCTGGTCCGACTGCTACTGCTGGGAGTAATACCTGCATAAAATACATGCCAAAACGGATGGATTAGTTCTCCCAGAAGAGCAGCCACTGGTCTGCAACTGAGGATTTAAAAAAAAAAAAAGTGGAAACATTTGTACTGACAAGAGAGGGGACAGAGATGGAGGTTCCCCTGTGTGTGCAGGACAGTATGGTGGGGAAGGCAAAGGGAGAGGAAAGGGACAATCCTAGCCTGTGGTACATGGCCCACTTGGCTGAAGGATCAACTCCTAGGAGAGCTCTCAACAGGTTCACAGATGACAAAAACTTGAGTATTGATTTGAAATATACAGAAAATCCTAAGACATTTCAGGAACGAAGAACACAGAATTGTCCTTTACTACGTGACACCCATGAAACCAGCAGCTGAGACACTCAGCTTTTGGGATGCTCACCTGGAACAGGGTCCTGATAATGATCCTTAAACCATCGGAAGAGTCCATTCACTGTAGGGAAGATCTGGCCCCGGTAGCGGAATCCCTCTGGCGTTACTGTCACATACTCTATCCTGTGAGGAGCAGGGAATGCAGGAGAGCACAGGAAATCACAGGCTGCTTCAGAGCCATACCTACTTCAAGCACCCTCACACTAACAGGTCACAGTTACAACAGGCACGGCCTACAAACTCAGGTGATAGCTGTACTGAAAATGGACAGACCTAACCAAGACACTTCAATTTTGTTTTCAAACAAGTGCTCCAAAATACCAAGTCTTTCCCTGCAAAATCTATCAATCACTGCTTAGTGATTAGTCACCCTGCCCTAGTGACACCCCTTGCACAGGGCAGTACTGCTTGCAGCAGCCAGCTGGTAAAAAAAACAAACAAATAAAAAAAAACAGAGAACTCTCCTGGGTGAGATTTACTATCAGACATGGATCCCCTACAGCCTACAGTGAGGAGAGCAAACCCTGGGTAAAGGGAAGCCTGCCTTACAGAGGTACTGCCAGAACTGGAAGAGAAACTGGCAGGACTCAGCTCCAGCTAACTGGGCTTATCTCTCGTTTACCTTGGTTTGCCTCGAGGCTGATATCCCAGGAGGAATTTGCCAGGTAGATCTTTACAGGCACTGATAAAGTAGGGAATAAACGTTGGCTTCTCTTTCTTGGTCTTTATCAGTAGCTCTTCCAGTTTCTAATTGCAGAGAGAAAAAAGAGATGCTCAAGGAGAGCCTACATCTTTAGTAACACGTAGGACCTGCAGTTATCTCCCTCCATGCTGTTGTCAGCCCATTTTCTCCCCAGCCCTGGTGCTAGCGATTGGACAAGGACCACCAACTGCACTGTTTCTGAGCACTGGAAGGTGCCTCACAGTGATGGAAGGGAAAGAGCTGGAGAGGGACAGAACCCATCTCCTTCTCAGAAGATACACAAATGTCACCAGGTCACAGAAAGCCGATACTCTCTTTCCAGTGATATTTGCTGGCAAGGCTCTGGCACAGCACTGCAGCACAGCACACTCTCACTGCAGGAATCCACTCTGACTCCACTGCTCCCAGACAGAATCCCCCTGAGATCTACAGCTGGAAAGTGACTGCTGAGCCCCAGGTGACAAGAAGATCAGAGCTCAGCCCAGCAGCAGCTCATGCTAGACTCAAAGCATTTAAGATCTGCCCCAAGACAAAGAAACTTCTACTGTGCTCTTTTATCTTCCACACAAGCAACCACAGCCTGGGACAGGCTCACCTTCTTGTCTCCACCGTTGCAATCCTGATAGTATTTGTGATTCAACAAGTCTCTGGCAAAGGAAGCCATTGGCTGGACATAGCGAGCAACAATTTCATCCAAGTCTTCAAATTCCTTTGAACAAACACGTTTAAAGAGGTATTTAGGGTGCACTAGGAGGAACTGCGGTCGTAGTATAGAGCTGTCAGTCAAATGTTCTGCTCAGCAGGGCTGGATACTTGGGAGTGAAAAGAGCTGACTATTGTCTAAGAAGAGTAACTTTCAGCAATAGCCTGAAAGCAGCTGCAAGGACAGAAAGGTTGTGCCAACCTGACCCTGACAAATAGGTATTTCTCCTTTCCCACCAAGTCCTTCCCAGGCATGCTCAGTAGGGCTCTTACCTCTGTGTTAATCCAAAGCGTAGAGCCCAGACTGAAGGCATTCTCCTTGCCCTCTTCTCGGACATCCACGTGCTGGTAAATCCCATCGTTCACCTTCCAGGTGACAGTAAGGTGGTTCTCCCCTTTGCTGCTTGGCCGAATAATCACGTCCCCTTGGTCCATGGTCTCCATCATCTTCTCAGCTTGCTTGAAGCTAATGTTGTGGAATGATGGGTGAGCAATTACTCTCTTGATGTAGGCTAGGGGACAAAGAGGAGTGTTTAGGCTTCAGAGGGGAACTGCTTTATTGCAAGTATACAGCTTATTGTGCTTATTCTCCTGAAGCACCCTGGGAAGGCTGATGTTACTGGGGAGAGAAAAGCAACAGACTCACTTGTCCGCTGCTGCTTTCTTTTCAGGTCTTCTTCCTGTTTGTGATCTGCTGCCTCAGTGTCGAAGTCATAGTAGGTGTCTTTAGGCAGTTTCCACTCATTGTTCTTATCCATCAGGTCTGAGGTCCTGCAGGTCAGATCTGCACTGAACTTCTCAATGTCAATCTTCATGATCCTGCAGTGAACAGTCATTCCCACCTATGGGAGAGACGCAGGCACAGTTTGTCAGCAGGTGTGGCTGATATGCCAGGCACCCTGTGTTACAGAGCAGTCTGTGCAGATACAAGTTACCTCACATACTTCAGACTGATACCACCTTTAAAGGTGATCGTTCCATAGGAACCAAAAATTAACTTATCACCATGATGACCATAATCAAAAAGAGATGAAAGAAATTTTTCCCTGGTAGTTCTCCAGCATGTTTACTATCTACACCTCATACAAACTGAAAACTGCATGTCTGGAGGCTGAGGACAATTATGTTTGCTATTTTAGGCATAGTTAACAACGGGAACAGCAAATCTGGTTCATGGTGTGCAAGAAAGCAGTTAAGTCTGTTCAGAAACAGACTGGAAGACACCCAAAGGACTTCCCTATTTAAATAGGAAATGGAAAATCCCACCACAAAAACGGCAATGTCTTAGTCCAGTTAACCGTGCTGAAATCAACAACAGTTCTTTAAAGAGCTGCTAAGAGATCTCCGTGCTTACAGGATTATCCATCACCTGTACAGACTGTCAGGAGATCCCAGAAGACAGAAAAAATGTTAAACCTCTATTTTAATATGTGAAAAAAGTATGTGGTTCTGCTTCTTTCAGAACCCCAACACTGAGCAAGATCAGTACCCCTGATGACCTCAACAAATGAACTGCAGGAAAAAAAAGCTGTAAGAGAGGGAAACAGACCCTCACATACCTAACAACAGTTCTGTGAACTCTTTAGAAAGCCAGAAACAAAGGGCAACTCTGCATTAGAATGCCTTCTGGTCTCCTAAACCCAGACTATAATAAATCCTCCTGCATACAACATGTTAACTGATTAACATGGCTCCCATCAGCTGCCAAGAGAGATTTGCACTGTGGGACAAGGACACTAATCAGAACCTGAACATGCTGCTGATTTAAAGTCCTTCAATGAAAATAAGGTTTGAGAAGCCATTTAGGGAACAGTGTTATTAATCAAATTCTGAATCATTGCCATTGGCTCCATACTCTTCCAGTTCTTGCTGGATACGTGAAAATGCACTGCTTTCATACCTTCACCCTTTCCTCTGGCCGCTTGACCACCTTATCACTAAGGAATTTTGTTGGGATGAAGCCAGCAACACCATTATCCAGACGTGTCTTCACTCCAATGGCCTGACCTGGACAGGAACCGCTGTCGAAGTGATTCCAAACCTAAAACAAGGAAAAGGTGAAAGTCATTTAGCGTGGAAACAAAATAACCCAGGCAGCTCACATCTGAAAAAGTCTAAAAGCTGGGTCAGCAAAATAGTGCACACAGCACAGACGTGCAACCAGCACAGACGTGTGGAAGGGCAGAGGACTTCAATGAAAGCTACCCAGTAACACAATCTTCCTACTTCAGTTCTGTTCAGCTTACAGGGCTTTGCAACCAGGATGGACAGAACATTTTTAGACCCTCAACACAAGTCTGCAGCCAGGGCTGGTTTCTAACAAACACTGTAGGACTTTAAAGTCACTGATTACCAAAGCTGGAATTCAGCAGTGTTTAGAAGAGACCTAAAGTACAGCTGCATTAAGCAGCAGGGAGCCCAGATAAGTTCTTAAAATTGAGAAGGCAGCAGAACAAACTGCTGTTCTCTGTGTCACAGGCAGCTTTATGTATTTGCAAAGAACTAGTCAGCTTATCACCAAGACCACTTCACTCCTAGTGTAGTTCACTAAAATCCATAATGCAGACATAAAGGACCTGTCAAATCCATACTGAGGCAATTAGTCAAAACCGGAACATTTCATATTTGCTATCAAAGGTCGCATTCAGGTTGAGGTCCTGGGGTACTGCAGACACAATCTTGGCTCTGATACCATGTTTTCCAAGAGCCTGTGCCTACAGCATCCCCACAAAATGTTCAGGTTTGATAACAGACTTCTGACAAAGGCCAGCATGAGATGCACCCTCACCTCACTGAGCTCTGGGAAGTTATCCTGCTGACAGAAAGGACACTGCCAAAGGCCAGTTTCGTCGTTCCGTATTGCCTGGTCGTAGCTTTCTCCTTGCGGCCGCCTGTGGGCTATCCCAGTCACGTTGCAGATGATCATTTTACCTGCAATGTGATGGGAGAGGAGGAGAGAATGAAGAACTGAAAGCCAACTGTGGGGCCAGACAGCTGTCTTCACGCAGATGTGCATTAAGGTGTTAAGACACTTCACAGGTACTTAAAAAGCTGCTTCACACACATACAACCTTAACACTGTCCCAACGTCATCCTCAACAACATCCCTCTGTCCCACCTCCACGTATCTTAAGTCAACTTAGGATGACAGCAATCAGAGCTCTCTCCCTCTTAGTGAACAGGGATGTACCTATATAAAAAGTCTCTGGAGTTTCTTTGGTCAGCATATTGAAGACCTCTTCTGTGTTTGGAGAACGGTACGGGGTTCTTAGGTCCTTGTACCTGCAGCTTAGTTCAGCTCGAATGTCATATAAGGTGATATGCTTGTCACCATAGCCCTGTGTAGTATTCAAAGGTTACAAAGCCATGAGTTGCAAGAAGGAGGTGAATAGGCAATCCAGCATAAGTTATGAAAGAACTGAAAGAACTTATCAAATACAAAATTGGGAAAAAAATAGAAGTTTAACTCAGTCTAGCTACCATCTCCCCCGCCCCCCTGCCCCAAGTACACTTACTGTAAACATTTACTACGTCATTGTCAGATACTGAATACTTGTCATAGCTATTTATACATTTTACAACAGCAACAGCTAAATGCTGTGCTCCTAAAAAGGATCAAGGTCACCAGCTATTAAACCTAAGAAACTGAGCTGGGCAGCACGTCTTCCCCTCTGTTTCTCAGCACCAGAAACCCCCAGCACACCTGTCTCTCCAGTTCTTCAGCAAAGGCATCGAGATCCAGGTCTTTCAGACGTTCGGGGTTTTCTAAGATCTCCTCTAGAGCTCCTGCAGGATTAGCGTCCTCAGCCGACTCATCATATTCTAAGGCATCTACTGCCATTTTCCGTGCCCATTCATAGGTTTCAGGATGGACCCTGGAACCATCTAGGACTTCAATGTAGGAATCGGTACTAAAACAAAACCAGAGCCATGCTCAGATAAGGACTCTGCACGGTTCCAGAGTCAACTCCTTCAGCTCAATAACAAACCATGCTACTGACCATTGCTGGCTGCTTCACCACCACCGACCCCAAAGGAACAAACTGCTTCAAACAGGACACAATGAATTCTTTATTGCTACAACAGCAGGACCCAAGGCAATACAGGGCAAATTCCAGTCTGCAGTTCCCACACTGCAGAGCTACTCAGGCTTTTTGAATGCTATGGGTTATCACTGCTCTCCAAACATACATCTCTTGTTCAGTTACCAGTAAGCTAACGCTCTACAAACTTACCAGTATAGTTTCCTCTTAAACTGGGAGCAAAGTTGTTGATTTATACCTCAACTTTGAAACTTTTAGAAAAATAAAAGGCAGAAACCAAACAAAAAGTACATACAGGTTACTGAAGGACATGTACAATGACTATGGAAAGCTAGGGAACAACTGTTTTTAGTTTATTTCCTCTTGACCACAAAGGGTCTTTCACACCACAGCAAGCTATATAATTAATGTCCTGCAGCTCACATTGCTGGACATGTTTAGCTGCCCTTAAGAATCAGATTAATAATCAGCAATACCTGAACTTGGCCAGAGATCAGAGAGGCCACACAGAAACTCCATGGAACAAGACTGTTTCAGCCTGTCACTCCCTGATAACTTCACACTGTTAGGCACTGAGTGCAACCCAATACCCACCTATCGCCCAGCGACGCTGTGTCAATTTTGATGAAGCCAGCACAGTTGATAAACACCTTGGGTCCCATGTGACACATCGTAACCAGCTGGGTCCTGTTCTCCAGACGTGTGTTGTTTTGTTTTAAGATCTGGAAAAAGAGGGAACAGCATAAACTTTGCTATTCAAACTCAAGGGATTCCCAGGAAAAGCAGAGGGCTTGCACTGGACAGCATGGTGTTCAAAGCATCTGACATAACCAAGCCCATCGCAAATCATTAACTGTTGCACCCTGCCTGTGTCTCAACATAGTATGAAAGGAGATGACTCCACACGGAACAGCTCCAGCTCTCAGGAAAAGCATTGGCTTTTTGCCTTCTGTTTTCTACAGCATGGAGGCATCCTCATACTGAAACAGTGCATCAGTTCCTGTGAGTTCAGGAGCTGGCTAGATTGACAGAGCTGCTGAGTTGCGTGGGTCTGTGAAGGACGTAAGTCTATGCACAGCTTCAGGGTTAGGAACAGTGAGATAACACATATGAAAACACGTTGGTGGAGCTGTCAGCTGCATCTGGCACACACAGCCCTGACTCAGCTCAGAACAGCACTGCTATCAGACTAACTTGCACACCATTAGTGATGCGCTGTTTCTGTAGGCAGTGACAGAAGCCTCCTTACCTTTAGCAGATGAGTGCCTTTGCGTGGTCCCAGGCCGCACACATACTGCAATAAAGCCTGGCTGTGAGGGTGAGCAATTGCCCGATTGACATCCACTCCCACCTCGTTCACACGGTTTATGAATTCGCAGTAGAGGGCACTCAGCAGTTCCTCCTTCACCACATGCTCCTGACAGAAGGGAGAGGTGTTAGTCTTGCAATGGGATGTGTGCAGTGCTTTGCCATAAGCAAGCTGGGCCGAATGCAGTAGATTGGCTCTCAGGTGCTATACTGCACTGCAAAGTTACCCCAAGAACAGCCTAAAGGCAGGAGGCAGATAAGCTTAATGCAGAAAAAGAGGTGCTGTGTTGCCTGGACACAGCCCAGAACAGACAAGAACCCGCACCAGTTCAACTTGGATTACTCTCCCTTGATAGGAAATGAGCCCAGGTCTTTCAAGCTGCTTTGTTCTGCAGATGGAACCCCCTTGCCCAAAGGTCCCATAAGGAAAATTTACCTGCAAAGGATGGAGTTTCAGGCAAAGAATGTCCTCATCAGAGCTGCAGACCTGCGCAAACTCTATGAGAGGGTCCTGAATGCGACGAGCAAGGGAGACTGCTTGACGCAGCAAAGGTGGGTAATCCCGGAACTCATTCTGCAAGAGGAGAGAAAATCACATTTTGTGGCACAACAAGCAAAGACACATCAGACAAGGACTGGAACAAGGGAGGCATTTGGTGCTCAGAGTAGAGAGGTGAAATCAAAGGCCCCCAGGAACTCTGCTGTAACTAAGAACAAAACAAGCCCATCCACTCAGCTGAAAAAGATTCATTTCAGACTACACCACCATCTACTTTCGTGCATCTGCTAGTGCCAATTTCTTCAGGGAAGCTCAAACAAGATATTTGGCTTTGACCCAAGGATCAGCATGTCACTTTCTAGATGGATCACACAAGGCAGTGGATGACACAAGGCTGGTCCAGCACAATAAACAGAGGCTGAGACAGCCTGAATGAGCCAAAGACTAAGTGTCAGCTAGAATAACAGAAGGTTCACCTCAGACTTCTTGCTGTTCATGTAGAGGATGGCCAGTTCATTGTCCACCAGCTCCACTCCAATAGAGGACAGCTGCTGTCCCTGATCCAGTTCATGAACAATTCTCTTTACATCCTCCATCAGCATCTGAGCATCCCTAGGGAGAGATGGCCAAGGGCATTGAGGGGAAAATGCAAAGCTGGGTCCTCCAATCACTTAGGGAGATAACCCCAATGAGCTACCTCACACCACTGACAGAAAAGGGCTCCTTCAAGCAAAAGCACAAAATCACAGGTCAGCTAGAAACAGAACAGCAGAGATCCAGGTCCCATAGCAAAGTACAGATCAGTTTGGAGAGCAAACCTGCCCCAACAAGGAATGATGATAGATCTTCATCATCTCAATGTTACAGTCATTACCCTTCTCTGCTGGAAATAGTGTTAATATTTCTAATTGTTGGTAGACAGTCCTTCCCTTCTGGAAGAAACCAGGCAATTTTCTGGGTTATTTCAAGCTGCATTGCATGATAGCTTTTCATCCGAGGCACGAGAGTCTCTGGGAAGACCCAGTACCCTGGGGATCTAGCAAGGATGTCCAACACCATTTACGACATGCTCAAACAAGGAAAGCATTGCAGAGAGACCTGGAAGTGGAAGGAACACAAAGACTTGTTGCTCTGACCTGTTCTCGCCCGCAATTGTGACTACGTGAGGCTTCTTGTTCAAAAGGAATTTTTTCAAGGTTTCAATATCCTGTGCCTGGAAAGAAAAGACAGTTCAAAGTAGAAAAGCTAGAGGGTTTCTGTATTGAATTAGCTACCAGCCTTGGCTTACTATTTCACAGGGAAAATCCTCCCATTCTGCTACGATCTGACAACATTACGTGGATCTGAATACCTTCTCCACAGGCCTTGCAGACCACTACAAAGACAAACAGGAAAGCTATGCAGAGGAAAGACTGATGGTATCATACTCCTGTGTTAGACGATATCAGTACAAGCAGGAAATTAAAGTCAAAAGCCTATCTCAAACTCCACTAACTCACACAGCTTTTCGCTATTACAATGTGATAAGGGAAAGGGGAGAAAATTGCTGCAGCTGTAATCACAGAAGCTCACAAAACCTCAACCAGCAGAACTCAAGAATAGCAAAGCTCTGTCACTCCCTGCAAGAGGGGGAAGCAGCAGTGAACTGGAATCTAACTGGAAGCAATCTCTCTTCCCCAGAATAATTACAGGGTGGAAAAAAGGCAGAATTCTTGCATGTAAGAGTGACAAGGCCTAAGCTGTCTTCAGATTGGCTATTCCTCTCCAGCCCACAGTGCATCACACAGTACCAAGAGCAGTCTGCAGCATTAGTCTCAAGATGATAGCTGTAATGAAGCTTACCTTCTTTTCCCTCTCTTCCTCACGCCATGCGTTCCTTCTCTTGGTGAAATGCGGCAATCGGAGGAAGTCTGTAACCTCACCCTCTCCATTAACAAGGGCACAAAACACAGGGTGGTCCCTGAAAACAGAGGTCACTCAGACATGGAGGACTGCTAAAGGTGAACACGGATCCAGCCTCAATTCCACTCCTCCTACCTGGCTGAAGAAAATGCAATGCCTAGCACTCGAATTCCCTTCCCTTGGTTTTCATCCATGAAATCATCATCCTCCTCCACTTGCTGGTCGGGACGGTACGAAGCTACCTTGAGCCAGTTGTACAGCTTGCGGCTGCAAGCCTGGTAGAAGAGAGGAAAGAGAGGAGTCAGGAAATCCAGTGCAAGCACTTTAGCACAGCTCTTCTCCAGAGGGAAGGTCAGGGACTGATCAAGGCAGCAGAACGGTATATTCTGCCAGAATTGGGACCAGGTCTCCAGAACCACAGAGCCCATCTTCCTCCCACTGAAGCATCTGCTTTTCTTCCTAATCTTAGAAAAGAATCTGACACAGTTCCCTCACTGTTCCCTTCTCCTTCCCAATTGCCTGTATATGGCCTGTCAGCAGCTGTCTTCAGCATGCTGCAGGACTGTTAGCATTTGTAACCTCAGCTCTGTCTGAAACTCATCCGTAACCCATCTCACCTTGAGGACATACTCCTTGGCCTCCACCAACAGCTTGTTCTTCAACTCTTTAGCCATCTGCACATAGAGGAACTGGTTGAGGGATCGCTCAATGGCCATCGTACGCTGTCGATTCCATTCCTGCACCTGGTGGCTGAACTCGTCCCGGTAATAGAACTGTTTGATTTCCTCAAAGTACGTCTGGTCGCTACCATAACTGAAAAAAATGAGAGGAGATACAGATGGGCTCCAAATGCCTGCACGGACAAAACCACTGGCAGATTCCCACACAGGGATGTGACAGCAGCACCTCTGATTTGGGAAGCTGTCTGATAAGTACAGAGTAGAAAGAGTCAATCCTCCCAAAGACTCCTTGAAGTGCAAGAGCTATGCTGCTAGACAGATTACTGCTGAAGGTTGTGCTGGCAGCACAGAGAGGAGTGACAGTACAACACAGGGCAGCCTTGCAGCCACTCCAGCACACCCGTATCTCATTGCAGAGTGGCTACTCAGATGTGCAGGGAAGAAACCAAGGAGCCACACAGCAAGGGTGATTGGAAAAAAGCAGCGTCTTTCAGAAAAAGCCAAATGGCTTTAGAATTTGCTTTCACAGGAGTAAGATGAATGTTTTCTATAGTTTTTGCTAAGATGAAGAAAAAAGTGAGGCTTTAGCTTAGCTTTAAGGCACAAGAAATCATCAGACTATGACCTCCAGGAGCAGTTCAGGTTACAGAGGAGCTCTACCAGCACAGCAGCACTGGACGAAGGAGCTCTGCCAAGGCACAACCACTGCAGACTCACCCCTCCACTCCTTTCATGTCAATACTGATGTCTATAGTCAGCAGTGCCTCCTCCTCTGCGAGGCTCATTTTCAGGAACTGGTCATCTCGCAGCTCCTTCACAGGCTTGTTTTTCAAGTATTTAAAGGAATAGGCATAGTGGGCTTCATCAATATCCTGGGAGAGAGGAGAGAGTCAGCAAGCATACAGGCATTCACAAAGAAAGACCCTACTGTACACTGTAGTAGACAATGGTTTTTATTCAATACACCCTCACCCCTTTGCCTGCCAGTTTGCATTTCCTTCCACAGCAGGATACAGTGGAATTCATTCCCAGACTCAGAGAAACAGTTTCAACAATTGAAGGCAACATCTCAACAGCAAGAATCAGGTCTGATGAAATGCTGAGACTAAAAATGCAGTTTGCTGCTGAGCTGGCCGCTGCAACAGCCCAGCTCACATGCTGCTTTGAGATTTATTCAGAGTTGCCACTGACATGGGAGAAGTTTTCAGATGCAAAATGAGCATTTGTACTTTATTTAGATCCTTCCCCAAACCGACCCACAGAGTCAGAGGCTCCTTTCCTTACCTTCTTCCCCTTTTTGGTTGGTGAAATGTTGACTTTAGCTCTTTCTTGGAAAGTCTGTCTCAGGACCTGCCTGACCAAAGGCTCTCTGGCTATTTGCAAAGCTACCATGTACCGGGCTCCTTCCAGCACAGCTTCTGGGCTTGGGAATTGACTGAAAGCAAAAAGGGCAACATGGGAGTCTTAGGACTTGAGAACACGCCCAGATCCCCTTCCTTGTCATATCCACAAGACCTCAGTGAGGATCCCCACACACTGACCTACACACATAGTCCTTGGCCAGCTCCAGGGGCTCTGCAGGGAACTGCTCTGTCTCGTGACGCTGGTAACTGTCTCGGAGATTCTCTCCAAACTGCTCAGGTGTCAGACCAAACTTCTTAGCCAGGCCATCTGGGGGGAAACAAAAATCACAAAAATGATGAGAAGGGTATTGTACCTTACACTGAGCTCAGCTACCAGTCCTCCTCCTACAGGTAAGCCACACAGCCCAGAAGAGCATGCAGCCTAGGTCACAACACACTGCAAACTCAGTGTGACAGAGGAGAGCCCTTACCCAGCCCAGCTGTTTGACAGATTGTGTACATATCCCGACGGGAAGCTTGCTTCAGCTCGGGCCCTTTCTGCTCATCATCTTCTGCATCTTCTCCTTCACCTAGGGGAAGGATATGTTTATTTAGCAAGGCTTCTTTACAGAGGCATCCAGTCACCTGCAGTATATCAGCAGCACATCAAAGGGGACACATACAAACTACATTGTGCAACACAGTCCCCAAATCACAGAAGCACGGCTGAAAGGTCACAGTAGCCTTAAAATTATTTAGTACTAAAATAACACCTTAACCATTAGTGGTGATATTCAGTCCCTCAGAAAAATAACAACCTGTATGGCACATTTTAAACATTTTTAGAGATGCCTGGAAGACCTGGGACTAACCTGAGAGAGAAGGGAAAAGCAGAGATGGTCTGTGCACACACATACAGGCTTTTCAGCAAACTTTCTTACTACTCTTTCGAACCAGGATTTTGAACCAGCCCAGGATTAGGAGACTTATCAAGTTTGGGGACAAACCTTCCTCCTCTTCACCATCCTCTCGGATACGCTTTTGCTTCTTTCGAGCAGCCTTTGCAGCATTCTGCATCTTGGGGATGTCTCGCCCATAGTACAGCAGGAAGTGATTATACACGTCTTTCAGCTCATCCATGGACTGCACATCCTTCAGCCTAGAATGTGCAAAGCCAGCATGTAACATCCTGCTTGCAGCTGAGCTGTGGTCAGAGCGCTCAAGGAACCAGCTCTGGTACAGGTCAGGTAGATGGAATGCATGGGCTCCTCTTCCAGAAGAGTTTTAAACATTTCTCATTACTGGCTTTGTGGTGAGTCTAACGTCAATGCACTGCAGAGGCCAGAGAGCCTGTGCTGTACAGGAAGGTTAATATACATTTTATGTTATGTTGGAATGAATACAAAAAAGTCATGACACCATACCTCTCCATGTCAGTAGTATCAAGAGCCCTTATCCCATCAGCCAAAGGCTTGTCTGGGTCAGCAGAGATCTGCTCATACTGGTAGGCCTGCATCTTCTCAAACAGACGTGTCAGGTTCTGCTTGCGGATCTTCAGCTGGGTCCACTAACACAAAAACAGAGATCCCCAGTGAAATAGCACTGTAGCTATATCTACCTCCATCCTTCCCAAAGAGAGGCTCCTAAGGAGGCGCTCCCAGGACCTCAGATTATTTGTCACAGAGAAATAATCATCAACGTCTTCACCTAAAGCCATGCCAACATGTGACACACATGGCAGCTTTGTGTTAGAAGGAAATAAATTAAGGTTTGGATCTATCTAATAGTAGAAAAGCAACTTGCACTCCTTGCAGGAAAGGTGTCACTAAGCAAAAGGAACCTGGTGAAGAGAAAGGACTGGTTTTTGCACCCTATTTTATCAGATAATCCTTTACCATCATGATAGCAGAGATGCAAATTGAGTAGAAAAAGTACTTAAGGTCTCCAGGGCCAAAACAAAATCTGCCAAAACTATCGGGGTAGATGGGAAGATGTGGTTAAGTGCTGATGGGATAATAAGCAATGAAAACACTCCTCACCTTCTCATCCCACTGCCAGACCCTCCACAGGTCATTGATGTGCAGCTCTGGCTCAACGTACTCCTTTCTGTAGAAGGCGATGAATGGGACCTACGTCAAAAACAAGACTCATCAACACCAAGCAAAAGGAGACTGGGCTGCTCCTGACAGCCACAAGTTCATGTAGGAGAACAAGTTGACGCAGCAGCAGTGTGGCAGATGTACTGAATCATGACACAGCTCCTCAGACTGTTCCACTAGATAATGCATCACATACACCAAAGACATTCTGTGAAATCAGACAACACCTCAGATAAAGGTGTTTGGTTGAATGGATCAAACAGATAAAGCTGTGTTTGGTTGAATGGACCAAACAAGGCTCAAGAGACTCTGGAATTTCTCCACCTCGTTTATCAGTTTGCCTAGGCAGGGCAATAGCAGCCTCATCAAATCAATGTTAAAACCTTTGCTGTCACAGCTCACATGAGATGAGCTACAGTTTCCAGTGAAGCACCATTATTCCACAGGAGAGGCAACCAGGCAGGGCACCTCATACCCTTCTCCTCTGTAACATTAAATACCTCCAGCAGCCCCTCTATTAATCCAGCCTGGATAATGAGACTATCTCAAAAACGAGGCTGAGTTTTAAGTACCTCAAAATGTTGATTTCTCATGAAATTCAGGGCTTCTTTAATCTTCTGGATGGTGCTGGGCCCCTTGCGGCTGAAGCTGCTGCTGGCTTGTCCACGATCGAGGTAGTCAGAGCTTTCCTAAAAGGATAAACAATACATTATGTTGATTGTATTCCTGAGCTCCTCCACTAAAAGAACAGCCCAGGCTAAGGGTGGAAGACGATGATCCTTTTGTTAGGTGGGGATGTAGGCTTAGCTACATACTGCAATTTAGACTGGAGAAAAGCCTGATTGGCTTAAAGGAGAAGCAGCATCTGGCCAACATAACTAATGGCTAAAAGCAGATCACAGCTAAATATTGGTTTACCCCTAAGTGCACAGTGGCTCAGAGATCTTTGTTTTTCTTGACAAAGACTTGCAGCCTCTCTGTACTGCTTTTTGTCATGTTTTATGGCTGTGAAAATGGAGTTGTGTGTGTTAAACGACCCACTCAAAACCAGAAAACTAGAAAGAAAAAACAAAGTTAAATTGCGCACCACATTTCTCTGAGCAGACTACTAGAACAATATCTCCAGGCTGGAAATATGCTGCACCTTCAAGTTACCAGCCCTCTCAGGACAGAAGTCCCAGGCATAGTCCTTTACCTGCAAGGAGATGGTGGGTGTTGCAAATGCATTCCTGTAAATCCAGTCAGCTTCTTCCTCCAGCTCATCATCTTCAGCACTTTTCACTGGGATGGACCGTAACTGTGAAAAGACAACAGAAATAACAGAAAATAAAGCAGCTCCAAATCCACTCTGGGCATTTAGATCCAACCACTTCTCTTTCAAGGGGTCTGCTCTAGCCATCATGGACATTTGTGAAGATGACAAAACACCTAAAAAGGCCATGTATGGCCAGAAGATTTTTACACACAGCACTCTCAGTGTTGTACACACCACCATGGAAAAAAGATCATTTGAAAAACTAGCAGCTTCAGCATCACATTTCACAAAGGTGAGTAACAAGCCTGTGCACATAGGTACTAATATACACTAAAGGGAGATCGAAGAACACTGACTATTCAGAGAAAACCTGAATACACGGTGAAATTAAGAGACAAATATGCAATACCAGAATGATTCCTAGCAGCACAAACAGGACTCTACAGCAACAGCAGTGTAAGTCCCAGTCACTTTGACTGAAGTGGGTTACAGAAACACCTTGCATGGAATACCTGTGTTGGCTGGCACAGCTGCAGGCTTGATAACCCTAGCAAGCCTCCTCTGGCACTGCAGCTTCACTCTTGTTATACAGAGGTACAACTCATGGGTTTGCAACAGCAGAGCACAAGCCCTGCACCACTCCCAGAAGCGCAACACTGGCACCCAGTGGCCAAAGAGAAACTATGACCAGTGCTAAAAACCCTCTGGGTATGCACAGCCAGAACAATTCAGCTTCACTGTTAGGTTTGAATGAGGAGTTTCTGCCTGCACATTGGAGAGGTGGGATCAGAAAAGAAGGAAATGAGATGCCAAAATTCAGCCAGCAGCCAGGTGACAAAAGGTAGCCTGCAGGTCCCAGGCCTGCTGTACTTGTCAGGAGCTGACATGCTTTGTCTGCAGACTGGCACCCTTTTCACTCACCTGGAATCTCTCAGGCATGTCTGTCATGCGGATCTCGTTGTCCTGGTCTGTTAGGTGACTGCTCTCTAGCTCACTGGGCTCATACATCTCAAAGATGCTACGTCGACTGACACGCTTCTTGGCAGTCTTTTTGGGTCGGACGCGGGTCTCTCCTTCAGCTTCTTCATCCTCATACTCATATTCCTCCTCCATCTCCTCATCATACTCGTTGTACTTCTCAAACTCATCATAGTCAAAGTCCACACCAAAGATTTCCTGGGCTTCCTGCAAAGCACTGGAATGTAGAAACAATTTTTCAGCCCCATGATGCAGTTCAAAAAATATTGTTCTGGAAACAGTATACAAGTCTAAGCTTTAGTTTTGCACCTAGGCTAAAAATTGTGGATAGGTACACAACTGTTTGAACTCTACATGCAAATATTTCTCTTAAGGGATCAGTTTTGGTATTCCTGTAAAAAAATCCAGGGAAGAAAGGAAAGAGCCACACATTTAAGAA
The DNA here is from genome assembly GCA_013396635.1 of Penelope pileata. Lineage (NCBI taxonomy): Eukaryota > Metazoa > Chordata > Aves > Galliformes > Cracidae > Penelope > Penelope pileata. The sequence continues at coordinate 32,098 of WBMW01002555.1, read as the reverse complement.
GCCACAGCCTCGAAGTCCCACCTTTAAATTTACCAGGTTCCTCTGGGGAAAGAGACCAGCAGTACCCAACCACAAGCAGACTCACACTGCACTTGCAAGAATCAAGTGATGTGAGCACTGGTTTGTAGGCTCCAGGCCAATTTCCAATCAATACTTACGCATCAGTATATCCAGGGAGCTTCTTTCGCCATTTTGGCTTCTTCAGAGGTTGTCCATCATCATCCACAATGAAGTCATCGATGTCTGGACATGGAAAACCATTTTAGCAGTCAGGACATACACACATTCCGCCAGTACCTCTGACAAAGCTCAGCTCAGCCAGTGCAGCTGTGCACCTTCACCACATACTTGGGCAGCCGCTGTCTGTCAGTCAGCACAGCTACCCACAGCATCTCCTACACCAACCTCAGGAATTCCAGGAGCCTGAATCACAATAACAAGCTACAACTAACTTTCAAAAACAGGAAAAGCCATCTGGCAGCTATCTGCAGCTCAGAGCACAGAAGATGCAATCAAAAAATTTTGCAGCATTGCACATTAGACAGAAAGAATTCTGCAGCACTTTTAGTATAGCATCAGCAAAGACGATGGGCTGATGCCCAAGAGCAGAATTAGGGCAGCAGTGCACCATGCTGCTAGGTGCCTAACGGCACCTTGACTTCCTTCCTAGGAAGCATTTTCGTTCTGAAGACAGCTTAGAGTAGACATTTAACACAGCAGTCTGTGCAATATGCTTCTGGACAAAGCTGGTAGAAAACTAAATCTGCTAACATTTAATTCTAAAGATCGTACTAATCAGATCAATAACAGCTGGACCACAATAGGGCTACAGTTTTTGGTTAACTACAGCTGAAACAAAGTCTTACTTGGTTCCAGCGCTTTTATCCTAGGACAAACTTTGCATCATCCATACTCACCAGATTCATCTTCTTCCTCCTCCTCTTCCTCTTCTGGTGGAGCAACAGGAGCTTCAACAGCTTCCCCTCCCTCCTCGCCTTCACCATCCTGAAAGATTTCTTCAGCAATGGCTTCCTTCTCATGTTCTTCCTTACCATAGTCTTCCTCTTCGTCATCCTCGTCATCGGACATTTTCCTCACTCGCCTGAATTTTTGCTGCAAGCAAAAAGGTTTGTTAACTCACCTAAGTCCTGGCTCAGACACTCAAGCTATGCAGTCTCTGCCAGGCCAGAACTGCACTTCCTTTGCTCCCCAGGTGACAGCTGGGAGTCCAGCACAGGCATGGAGTGGCCAAAGAGCCACTCACTTCACTCCAAGAGAGCCTTGCTGCTCATGTGGCACAGCATGTCACACAACGTAACTATCACTGCCTGCTGAGGTCAGGGCCACATCCACACCTGTGTCACGTGCATGGTGTCATCACCTGTGTTCACCTGGCCTGCTGTGACTCTAGCAAGCGTTATGGAAGAAGCTTTAGAGCCCATAACACCCCGTGCCAACTCTGAGGTTAGCACCACACAGGAGAAAGACATTGGAAGATGGGCTCCTCTGGGCCTGTACCGCAGAGATGGGAAAGGATGAGTACAGCAGACACAGTGAACAAGCAGAAACTATTCTGCATACTCTAAGAGTCAGTGCCCAGTTGCCTGGGCAGGGAGGGATTGTGCTTCCTTCAAGCACTCAGCTCTTCCTTTTCCAGGGGGCAGGAGCAGGCAGGAGGCACCACTCCAGGCAGGAGAGCCCATCGTCTCTGCTAAGATGCACCACACCATTAGCAACAGCATGGAAACACAACTCACTCTTTTGACTTTAACACCCAAGTTCTCTTCAATGAGGTCGAAATCATCGTCCTCCAGGCGGTCGTCAAAAGCTAACAGAAGAAAGCAGAGACAAGTCACATTCTGCCTTTACTGATCTGGAAGTGGACAAACCAGTGAGAGGGTACAGCTTATCCAGACCACACAGACCCCAACAGCAGAGGGAGAGCCCTGCTCTCCAACAGAGCAATGTGGTACACTGCGTCCTGCTATAAACAATCACACCCCAAAACTTACTGCGCTTTCTCTTTTTGTGGCCAACATCATCCTCAGAGTCCCCAGAGTCACTGGCTTCTTCCTCCTCTTCCTCTTCTTCATCGTCATCATCATTAATGAAGCCTTTCAGGTTCCCCTGCTCATCTTGATCGTCAAGATTCTCCTCCTCCTCTTCCTCATCTGGGGTGGAGAGTAACATGCATCAGACATTTATACAGCATTTATCTGCTGAGTCTCCTTTTCTCAGCTCTATGCAAACATCTTCCTTCTGAACTTTCCCTTCTGAACACTTTTACTGACACAGAACCCAGCCAGCTGCTCATGCCAGAGCCCCATTTCTTGTCTCGTCTCATGCTCTCTCTGCAGAGGGAACAGGTGGAGTGGTCACACTGGGAGAATTCCTACACTTTTACTGTTTACTATCAAACTGCATGACTGCAAGTCCCACAGGGGTGAAGGAGCGTATTTTCCATCTCCAAATATAAAACCCCTCTAAGCACTATGAGGAAGGGAAGCACTTGAACAGCTGAGAACATCGACTACAGATGGCCACGCTATTGCTGTGCAGTTATTACTCCATCTGCAGTGACGGGATGCAAAATAGAGCTGGGAGGCACACAGAGAGTTCAGCAAACCCAGAGCAGACAGGCAGACTCACCATCCTCATCTTCCTCTACAAATTTCTTGGTTACTCTGGGAACAACCTCTCCATCCTGGTTGTACTCCTCCTCTGACTCCTCTGCTTCACTTTCTACGAAGTCAGACATGGTTGCAGTGTCTCACACGCAGGAACTGGGGAGAGAGAACGCATCCATCACATCAGCTGAGGGAGGAAAACACAAGCACTCCCCCCTTCTGGGTTTTGGAGAGAAGACAGCTAAGGCAAAAGGTTTCAAATTATCTGCTCAGGCCCTGAATCATCCAGAGCCCCCCTTGGCTGTGCATCCCTGTCAGCAGAGATTAGGCAAGTGAAGGCAGCAGCCAGGCGCTGCCGGCGCCTGTCAGGCTGTGTCTCAGGGAGTAGGACACGACCGTCATGGCAGCACTCGCTGCGTGGCTGAGCTCCAGCTGAAACAGCACAGAGAGCCAAAGCCCTTCAGCCCACCCATACCCTCACACTTGGCCAGGACAGCAGCCCTACGCCATCACCAACACAGCACTGTGTCAGGCACATCATCCAACCAATTAGGAACTGAACATGATTAATCCTCATTCGCTTAATGAAGCCAGGGTGATCCTGAGAGGGGCCTCGACAGAGTCCTGCTTGCAGGCATTAACAAGCTCTCTGTTGAGAGCTGGGGAAACCCCACAGAGCAAACAGCACCCAGGTGGGTGCTACCAGCCCAGCACCCAGAGCAACGGCCACGTCAGGACAGCCCACGCTGGGGGCCAAGGAGAGATCAGGAACTAACAGAGACTGCAGCAATGGGTGTTCTCCACGCCCAGAGCCTTTTGTGTGATGATTTTCTCCACTGAGGTTTCTGAAAGCAGTATTCACCAAGGCTGACTTGAAGGAAAGCGCATGTTCACACTAACACAGCTTCAGTTCTGTCTCTTTGAGCCTTTCACTTCTTGTGGTTATAAGATTCGCTGTCATTTTCGAAGGAGATTTTTTTTTTTGAGTTGTTCCTTTAAAACTACGCCAGAATAGAAGTTTCCAAAGTCAAATACGAAAAAATCAATTCCTCAAATGGCTGTGAAGATGAGAAAGCCAATCCAGGAAGGAGCAGCCTTTGGGAAAGTAAAACACAAAGCTTGGAGGAGGTATCAGATCTACAGCCAAAACCTCCATTATAAATCACATTTGATGCAACACATGCACAAGAAGAAAAAGACGGAAAAAGAATTCCAAGGACAAGGAAAGATACCTGAACACAATTGTGCTTCAAAATGTTCCAGTGATCATTTCCCTGCCGAAGGAAATCAGTCACATGTGACACAACCTGACCAAGGCTCTGCCACGACATCCTCGTGCAGGAATTCTCGTTCTGCCCAGAGATCCACACATCTGGTGCACAAACACAGCAACCTTGAAAAAAACAGGGACTCATTTCTCAGTTTAAAAAAAGAGGTTGATCCTGGAGAATCCTTTAAGTCTTAAAATACCAACAGCTCCAGAGGAACGTGTTGGCCTTATCTCGTTTACGGAAGCCCACAACAAAGACAAGGGAAAGACCTCAGACACAAGCAGATAGCAGCTCATATTCCTTGGCTGAGGGCTCTGTGGCTGAAGCCAACACCTATTTACGATGCTCCAGACAGGGAGAAACCGCAGCAGGGCCAGGTTGCTGCTCTGCACCAGACAGGACATCACTGTTCTGGCACGGTGAGCGGTACAGGGTGATTCCTGTCCTCGGAAGGGCACTGCAGATGCCGTGCACACACATCTGAGTGTCTCTCAGAGGGCCGTGCTGATGCCGGTTTGATGTTTTCCTGCATTTCAAAGCAAATGCCACTGATGAACTGCGTAACCACATGCAGCAGAGAACAGGAGTTGCTTTGTTTGTTGGCCTGAGGATGAGCATGAGGTCAGTTCCACACTTCCTCACCTATTCTCCTGTATCCACCGGGGTGTACTGACATCAGCATAACTGCAGACTAAGCGACTTTTTTTCCAGCATTTCTGTATCTAACAACCTTGCTTCTCCTGTCCACGATCAACAAACAAAATATCCAGCAAGGAAAAAACCTTCCCCACAGTGCTATGTGCAATTTCACTCCTCTCTGCCAGTGAAGCATTTCACTCACAGTTCCAACTTTCTTCCTCATCCCCTGTTCTACCATTTCCTGGCAATTTCAGGTCACGTCACATGAAATTTGTCTAGACGCAGGGAACAGCAATGACTTTGGGAACCCATCTCACGTAATGATCCAGCTGAGCAGGTTTCACACCAGCCACCCACGACACCGGGAGCTTTCAGCTCTGCTGAACTCCACCCCAGGACAGGGGAGATGTCATTTAGCATGGTAAACGGAAAATGAGGGTAGCTATTACCATGGAGATGCTGAATCAGATAGGGACTAATGGTGCCTCTTCTACCCTCCCCTTGCGAGAGGCATTCGTTTGAAATCAAACAGAAGACAGGCACAGACCTCTTCCTGCATAGGTGAAGACATGGGGCTCAGACCAAACACTGCTGCTCTGAGGGAACAGCTTCTCTGGCTCTCAGGATCACACACTGAGGATTTTCAGGCCAGCTCAGGTCAGAGCAGCCCAGCAGCATCCCTGCTCCCAGAACAATTCCAGGAGAGGGTGGGAGATTGCTGCAGTGCAAGAGCAAGTGCTAAACTACACGAGAACACCAAGAAGGCAGGGAGACAGCGCCCAGCCCTGCATGCCTACCTGTGCAAGAGCAAACAGGCTTCCAAGGGTGCTTAGCTTTACCCCAAAACACCCCATGGCCACCAGAAACAACAACCAAGATGGACCAAGCTTTAGGGCAGCAGGGAGGGGACACAGAGGTGCCCCGCGCTGAGCCTGGCACCTCAAGCAGCGTCAGGGCTGTGCACTTACCTGACCTCTGCTTCAGAGCAGGGGTGCCTGCACTTTGCTCAGCTCAAGAGCACAAGGGCAAACTGCCAGAGACCACGAGCTGCTTTTAACTGGAGTGACACAGGGCAGATAGCTCTCTGCTGTCAATAGAGACTAGAGGTCAGACAGCAGGGTTGGGCATTGAGTGACTGAGGGCGCTGTGGGTACCTCTCTGCTTTGGGAAGGGAAGGATGGACCTGAGCACGCTGCAAAACAGATGTTCTAACACCTGTAAAGCCTCAGCCATACATCCACGTATCTGCTGGCTGCTCCAGACTACAAAAGCTCACAGCACTGGGGGCAGATGCAGTCTTGCACATGATACACAAGCTGAAGTTAACTCATTGAGTTTAGAAATGACGCAGCGAGCGCCTGCAAAATATCAGAATACATGACAGAGAACACTCCTGTGCCTTGCCAGCTACAGTGGCACTCTGCCGAGGCAGGGACAGGACCCACAGAAGGCTCACAGCTGGAGCAGCTGTGGGATGAGGGAAAGCAGGAGCATCTCATGCTCTCCAGGCTGACAGCTGAGGCACAGGCCCACGGTAGTGCTCACAGAACCACTGAGCAGTGCCTCACAGTGAGCCATGTTTATCATTCAGCAGATCCAGCTGGACCCTGTTCCCTGGGAGCAGTCCCAGGATATCAGTGTCAATGCAGAAAACAGGAAAAACTTGCTAACCTAGGCTCAGGCCAGAGCTGCACGCACACTTCGGAACAGCACAGGCACTGAAGAGAAGCAACAACCCTGACTGCTCCCCATCCTTCATGGGAGCAACTACATCAAGCTCCTGACCCACACCAATACTGGTTTTTGGGTTTTGGGGTGGGATTTTTTGGACACGGATTGTTTTAACCTCTGCCATGTCATGGTTCAACTCACAGTTCCCTTAGGATCGTGCAGATTTGTGGAACCACCCTTGCCAAAGCCATCACTGAACAGTTTTGCACAGCTCTCAATGACAAAATGGTTGGAGAGGATTCAGAAAGCTCTGCAAGAATACAAAGGCTGGAAAACTCAAAATGTAGAGCCCAGGGAAATCCAATCCATTCCTTTTGTCAGCGAGAGGTTCATGAAATTAATTTTAGTACAGCAAGAGTGTGTCCATAGGAGTACAAGACTGCTCATGAGGAAAAACCCAAACCAAGAGCAAAGGCAACACACTGTTCTACCCTCTGAATACACACACCCTTTGAATTTATATATTAAATAAAAACACCATGTTTGACCTCAAATGTGTGGATTGAACACCAAAGTGATGAGCTCCCGTCTGTCTCACCACAAAACGCAGACGATCCTATCAGCAGCTTTAATTTGAAACTTTTAAGCCCACAAAAAGCACCCCTGTGCAGCACTGGGGCACTGGCACCACAACAGAACACCCTCACAGGCTTCTCATCAGCTGTGGACTCCTCCTACGAGCCACTCCTTGCTACGAGCACAGAATTCTGCAGGGCTGATCTCTGCAGGGTACAGCACCATGTAATGTATTCAGGTTTCACAGATGTTTTACACATTTTTGAGGTCAGGACCTAAACCAGATGTTCTGTCTCCTCAATGGGAGGTGTGCAACGGAGCACAACGAGGCACAGCGGGGTGACACTCAGCCCTGCTGGCAACTGGGGACCAGCAGAGCTGTGACAGATGAAGGATGGGCGAGGCACTGCAGCTCAGGCAGCTCCCATACCTGCTTTGTGAGTCTCACCCTGCTGGTCCCACCTCCTCGGTGCTCTCCTGCTGCAGAGCATCCTGTGGCAATGCTGTGCCACGGTTTAACACTGCGTTCTGTGACAAAAGCACTTCCGGTTGTTTAATTTAGACCTGCCGCGTCACGGCTTCCTGTAAGAAAGAGAAAACTGACGGACCCTCCTCGCTTTCTCTGACCTGCACATGACTTCACAACTGGGTCACACCTCCTGTCAGCACGTGTCCCCCCCCAGGGTGGGGAAACTGAGCCCCCCCTGCTAAGCAGAGCTGCCAGCAGCACCCAGCCCGCGAGCTGCCAGCAGCATCACGTTTGCTGCTTTGTTCTCTGCTCCGTTTAAGCAATTCCAAAATCACCACTGAGTGTTGGAGCACTCAGAAGCTGCTGAGAGGTTCCCAGATCTTTCCCGAGCAGTGAGAAGTGATGTGGAGTTAATTACTGTGGTGCCTTCGTTAAACCCACCGACACCGTGCGGGCGCTCGGCAGCTCCTGGGCTCTGCTCTCTGCGTCACCTTCAGCCAACCTGAATCACCCAGCACCAAAACTCACTGCTGCCTCTCCTTCTCCATCTCATCGCATCCAGAAACAAGATGAC
>WBMW01002555.1:8669-21673 GCA_013396635.1 Penelope pileata | reverse complement strand
GGGATGTTGGGGGACCCGCAGAACTGGCTGGGGTAGTGTCAGGGGTGCACGGAGCCCATGGGGCTGGGGAAGGAGCCTGCCGGGGTTTGGGGTGGGGAGTGTCAAGGGCTTGGGGGCTTCCAGGAGTCAAGGGGAGCCTGCAGAGATGGGCATGGGGTGTCACGGAGGGGTTGAAGGGGTCTTCAGGGCTGTAGGGGGGGGTGTCAGAACTTAGGGAGCTACTGTTGATCAAGAATGCTGTAGGGCTTGGAGGGAGATGTCAAGGGTAGAGGGTACGGGTGGTGGTTCTACACCCAGATGTGGGGGCTTTGTGGCTTTGTGGGGCTCCCACCCAGGCTTGGGGGTCCCACAGGGCTGAATGTCAGGAGAAGATGAGGGTTGGAGTACAGGGCTGGGTGTGGGGGCTCAGGGACCCACAGAAGCGAGGGTCTCCAGGGCAGCTCAGGTGGTGGGGAGGGAAGAGACAGGTGGCCCAGGACAGCAGAGATTGATCCTGGCCCTTCTGTATCCCCGCAGGTGGCTGGCGTGCCGCCTGGCCATCAGCTGGTGCCGGCAGAAGCTGCAGGCAGAGCTGAAGATCGGCTCCTTCGGCTTCTTCTGGGCCCAGAACATCAGCCTCAAATTCCAGCAGGAGCAGCAGACGGTGGTGGGTACCCAAGGAGGAGTCGCAGCAGAGTGAGGGTGGGATGGCTGCAGTCTTTTTCAGGCCTTCAGCAAGTCCCTGCAGCCAAGCTGCTGTCACACAGCCCCAGGGCTGCAGCCCTTTGTCCCCAGGCCAAACTTGGTATTTTTGAGTGCTCCCCATGTAATGCTGGGCACTGAGAGCAGAGCGGGACAGTTGGGGTGAGCATTGCAGGGCAGAGTCTGGCTGTTTTTTCACTGATCTAACTGTGTTTTTTTGTAGGAAATTGACAACATCTGGATCTCCAGTAAACTGAGCCGGGAGCTGCCGTACGTACCCCTGCTCCAGCTGCCTCCCTGCTCTCCTGGGGGGTCTGGCTCACCCCTGGCCCCACTGACTGCCTGTGCACCTGTCTGCAGTGCCCATTTCCCATGGTCTGCTCTGTGGGAGTGAATGATTCCCCTTTGGGCTGTCTCACAGAGACACCTCTGGGGACAGGTGTGCAGGCCCTTGTGAGAATTGCTCGTGCTGTTCTCCTGCAGACGCTACTTTGAGCTGTGTTTTGGTGAGGTGCGAATTCGCACGGATCTGCAGAAGGGCCATGGGCTTCAGCCGTCCTTCCCTGAGGCTCCCAGAGAAGCTGATGGTGACAACAGCAGAGCAGACCTGGCCCTTAAACCATCCCTGCTGCGGCTCCTTAGCCAGGTGAGCTCTGGTTCCATGGGAGGGTGTTGCAGGCTGTGCTGCTGTTGCACAGCCCTCGCCATACCACATCCCCACAGCTCTTTTCCATCCACATGGACTCCATCAACGTCATGGTTCTGCACGTGGCCACCTCAGAGTCTCTGTGGCACATCCAGGCCAGCAAGATGCGTCTCCTCCTCAATGGTGACGGGAAGAGGTAATGCTGTGTTTGCACCCTGCTTTGCTCCCCCAGCACGCCCTCATTTCCCTGTGGGGCTGGGGGGCAGCGCTCCTCTGACCCCAACCAAGGGAGGTTCCTTGAGATCATCCTGCCTTGCTCCTTAATTGGAAGCAGCAGGGCCTGCAGCCTCAATCTGCTCTCTGCTCTCCCCAGCCTGAGCTGCGAGGTGAGCCTGACGAAGGTGAACAGCAAAGTGCTCCGGAGCAGCCAGCTGGTGAGTGCTGGGGAAATTCAGTCCTCTGGGCCTGGGCAGCAGCTCTCTGGGACATCCTGGGACCTGTTCCAGTGTGTCCCCAAAGCTGGGTGACGCTGAATGCCCTGCAAGGCTCGCAGCCCCATGCTGTGTCCAGCATGTCACCTGCAGCTTCCATCAGCAGGGAGGTGGGTGACTCCCCGCATGCTCCTTGCCTGTGTCCCCACACAGGATGACACCTGCCTGGCAGAGCTGGCCCTGGCGCTCTCCCTCTCGCTGGAGATCAGCAGCAAGCGGCGGCTGGTGGGCGTTAGGCTGAGTGTCCGGACCCTGCAGGCTGAGCTGCACGAAGGGCTTTTCTGCAGCCCGCTGCTGCACCGTGTGACAGCCAGAGCCCCACGGAGCAGTGCAGGGGAACAGCCCAGCTCAGGTCAGACACAGGGACAGGGGTGGCAGTCCCCTTGCTTCCACTGCTGCCAGAGGGATTTGGTTGTGGTATTGCTCCTTCCCACTGCATGGAGTTGGAGTCTGGGCAAGAGCCTTCCCATGACTCCATGTTTCCTACTCCAGATCCAGAGGAGTCCCTGAAGTCCCCGTCCCTGCTGAGCAGGGACACGCTACAACTCATCCCCAGGAGGATGGAGGTGAAGCTGGAGAACACTAGCGTGGTGCTGTCTATGAACAGCCAGAAGAGGTAAGGAGGTGGATGGGGGAGGTGGTTGTACTAGCCCTGATCAGTACTGGGGATGTGGACAGCTGTACCATTCCCTGCTCGTCCATTCCTCTGCCAGTGTGCATAGAGCAAGTCTCAGTGGGAAAGACTGAGCACAGCCTGAGGCTGGGCTCTTGGGGAAGAAGGAAGGCAGGTGAGGTGGTTCTCCAGCAGGACAGCCTGATGGGATCCTCTGCTGGTGGGGTGAGAGTGCTGGGCTGGGCTGCAGCTGCATGCTGAGCTTTGCTTTGTCCATAGCAGCGTGCTAGTCAGTTGGGATGGGAGATGGAGGAGATGGAGGATGTGACAGTGCAGATCTCTTGTGACAGTGACTCTCTGCTTCTCACAGGCACCTCACCTGGAGCCTGAAGTTGCTGCAGTTTCTATATCAGCGTGAAGAGGAGCAGATCCCACTGCGCAACTTCACACCCACCTCAGACCTGGACCAAATGAGTGTAGACCTCCAGCTGGAGGGTAAGTAGCCCAGAGAACACCCACGGGACAGGGCTGCCACTGCCCTCCACCACTCCTCACTGCTGCTCCTGTCCCTCCCCAGATGGCCTTCTCTTGTCCCAAAGCCGCCAGCGCATCGTGTGCCTCAACTCCCTGAAGACCAGCGTGCAGGTGAGCGGGTATTGGGCACGCTCTTGTCCCCTGGGGGGGGCTCATTTGGCTTCAGGCACGAGCTTGCTGCCACCCTGCACTCTCCCTGCTCTAGGTCACAGCCATTGACCTCTCGGCTGCTGTGCTGCTCAACACATGCATCATCCACTACCGCCACCAAGAGTTCTCGCACTGGCTGGGCCTGCTGGCACAGGAACGCGGGTGCCAGGCGGTGCCTGTCCCCAGCCAAGGGCATAAGGGAAGGTAAACTTGGCCTCAGCTGCTGGTTTTGCAGCTTGTTCCCTCTCACCTGCTGCTCTCTGGCAGGGTGCCCGGGCACAAAGCACCTTCTCTGCTCTGTGCACAGCCTGTGGGTCAGGGAGGCTGATGAAGAGAGTGGCAGGCAGTCAGTGGGCCCTGCAGAGAGGCTGTCCCTCGGAGCTTGCTCCTTGGGGCTCTGCACCCCTGTAACATCCCATCCCTGCTCATCCCCCTTAGGAGCTATCCCCAGATCATAGCGCCCATCATCCTGTGTGCCTCGCTGTCCAACGTCAACGTGTCGGTGCAGCTGGGGGATACGCCACCCTTCGCCTTGGGCTTCAACTCCATCTCTGCAGGTAAGGGTTAGCTCCGGGGTGCCTGCTGGGCTCTTCTGGGTTGGTGGCTCTGCCAGACAGACACTGGGGACAGTCAGCGTCCTAAGCCTATAGCATGGCAATGGGATAAGCCCTACTGTGTCTGTCCAGCCAGGGGCTGCGAACCCCTGCCTTGTTGTGTCTGATTTATCCCTGTTTGGGGCTACCAAGCAGGCAGCAGTGAACGCTGCCTACACTTAACCTCCTCTGCCTGCAGACTACCAGCACCTGCGTCCCCAGAGTGTGCACCAGCGAGCAGTGCTGGCTGTAGACCACCTCTGCTGGCGTGTGGGCAACGACTCACACATCCAGCGTGCCCCCCATCCCCCCAACATGCATGTATGGGGAGAAGCCCTCATCCTTGACTCCTTCAACCTACAGGTGAGTGGCATGGCTTTTGAGGGTGCTGCCTGTCCACAACTCCAGGCAGGCAGCACAGGGACACTTGGTGGCACGGGGACATCCCTCAGCCTGAGATTGATCAGCCTGTTTGTCCTGCAGGGCAGCTACAACCAGCCCCTGGGCATGTCCAGCACCCAGTCGGACACACTCTTCTTGGACTGCACCATCCAGGGGCTGCAAGTGGAGTCATCAGACACCTGCACTGAGTGCCTGGCTAGGGTCCTGCCCCTGTTCTGCCCACAACCCAGTGGAGCTGGGTTTGCTGAGCAGCCGTCCTCTGCCCCAAGTGAGCCCTGGGTACTGCTCTGGAAGGTGGATCTGAAGGTGGAGGACGTAAATCTTTTCACGCTCTCAGCTGTAGTGGGTAAGTGCAGTTGTGGCATCCAGGCTGATCCCAGATTGCTGTCCTGGAACAGCCTCACTTTCAGAGAAGCCTGGGATATTGTGGAGTGCCTTCTCCGTGCCCTAGCACTGATGTACTGTCCCTTTAGGTGCCCTGGAGCTGCGACTGGACACGCTGACTGTCCTGGGGAGCGCTGAGAGCTGCACAGTCAGTGTCCGGGGCATGGTGCTGGCCTTAGTGAAGAGCATTACAGAAAAGATGCAGCCGTGCTGCAAAGCTCCTGCCATCCCCAACCCTGTGGCCAACCTCTCCATGCTCTCCATCACCTACCACAGCAGCATCCGCTCCCTGGAGGTAGGTGTGGGCCTTGAGCCTCTGCTTTATCCTGTGCTGGGATGGATGGGGCTGGCTGACCCTGAAGGTGATGGAGAGGAGGACATGGCAGTGACTTGGTGTTTGCTCTCTGCTGCAGGTGCAGTGCGGCGAGGGGCTGGCGGTGCTCTGGAGCCCACCTGACCACATGCACCTGTACCATCACACCCTGGCCACCCTGCAGTGCCACGAAGCCTTGCGGAGTGCCCTTGGCCATGGGACGCCTTCCTCCCTGTCCCCGGAGAGCCCAGCGTCCCACGTGGCCACCCCTACTGAGACACCAGGGCCCCTCCAGCCAGACGGGGCTCCCCCCAAAAGACTCCTGTCCCTATCACTGGAGCTGAGCTCTGCCAAGGTCACTGCCTTTGTCTCTGAGGCCAACTACATCAGCCTGACTGCCGAACGGACCTCTGTGAGCTGGCATGGCGGTGCCCTGCATGGCTACTGCCCCGAGCTGGCTGCTGGCTTTGATGGACACAGCATCTTCAGCTTCAAGGAGGTGGAGGTGAAGCTGCTGCCAGAGCTGGAGGAGGTCATCTTGCACCGCTGCGCCTTCCCCACCCTGCACACCCTCCGCAACCGCGGCTGGGCCTTCTCCTTTGCCAGTGTGACCATTGAGTTCCCCTATCAGTACGACTTCTCCCGCACGCTGGATGCGGCCGTGGGTGTGCAGAAGTGGCTGAAAGGTCTGCACCGGCGTGGGCGCCCCGCCAGCTTGGCCCTGCCTCCCGACCTCCTGCTCAAAGTGACACACTTCTCCTGGGTCTTCCTGGACGACGTCTTTGAGGTCAAGTTACGAGACAATTACGAGCTGATGAAGGACGAGAGCAAGGAGAGTGCCAAGCGGTTGCAGCTGCTGGATGCCAAGGTGGCTGCGCTGCGCAAGCAGCACGGGGAGCTGCTGCCTGCCCGCAAGATCGAGGAGCTCTACGCTTCGCTGGAGAAGAAGAACATTGAGATCTACATCCAGCGCTCGCGGCGCCTCTATGCCAACACGCCCATGCGGAGGGCTCTCCTCACCTGGACCCTGGCCCACCTGGAGCTGGTGGCCATGGCTGATGAGTCCTTCCACGGCACGGAGCGCGTGGTGGAGCAGATGAGGGACATGGACAGTGTCAGCCCGTTCCCTGCTGAGGGGCTGGAGATGGTCACCCAGTGGTGCCGCATGATGAAGGGCAGCGTTGGCAGCTTCTTTGGTGAGTGGTCTTCTGTGTCCTCAGAGGGCAGCATGTGGCTTTCAGGACAGGGACCTACTGGCTCTGCAAGATGCATGGCCAAGCAGGGGAGTTGATTTTCAGGGGTGCAAGGTAGTGGGAATGGAGAAAAGGTGCAAGAGGGTGGTGGCTCCTGCCTGGAGTGGGGAATTGTAGCAGTGTCCTTTGGTGCCCCATCCACCAGCCCTCCCTCTGCCCCGCAGTGCGGATCCGTGACTACCCTCGCTACCTCTTTGAGATCCGGAACTGGCAGCTCTCGGGCCGGCTGATCGGAGCCGAGCAGTGCGGCCAGCCCTGCTCCCGGCGCCGCCAGGTCCTGAAGCTGGGGCTGCCCTGGGGGGACGCCACAGTGGAGAGGAACATGCCCCCCCTGAAGTTCTACCATGATTTCCACTGTAAGAGCTGGAGGGGTCGGGGGGCTCTGCTGGGGTGAGGACAGGGCAAAGGGCTGAACCAACCCCTGTGTCTGTAGCGGAGATCTCCCAATACACCATCGTGTGGGGGCCCTGCTGGGACCCGGCCTGGACCCTGATCGGGCAGTGCGTGGATCTGCTCACCAAGCCCTCAGAGGACCCCAGTGCCCCGTTGCCCTGGTGGGACAAGAGCCGCCTTCTTTTCCACGGGGACTGGCACATGGACATCGAACAGGCCAACCTGCACCAGCTGGCCACAGAGGTGGGTGCTGCCAGGTAGGGAGCAGCGTGTGGCTTGGGGCCAGCTCACACCTTCATCTTCCCATGCTTTGGTTGCAGGATCCCTACAACACCACAGAGAACATGCACTGGGAGTGGAGCCACCTCTCCTTCCACTGGAAGCCTGGGCAGTTCGTCTTCAAGGGCAACCTAGACATCAACGTCCGAACAGCCTCCAAGTGAGTGTGGGCCCAGGAGCATGGGGGCTGCCGATGGTGCTGGGCTTTTACCAGGGGCCTCTTTCCCCATTCAGATATGATGACTGCTGCTTCCTGCACCTGCCTGACCTGTGCATGACGCTGGACCTGCAATGGCTGTGCCATGGGAACCCCCATGACCACCACAGCGTGGTGTTACGCTCCCCCGAGTTCCTGCCCGAGGTGCCGGTGGGGCAGCAGTACGACTCCTACCGTGCCTTCCGCTCCGAGAACCTCAACCTCTCCATCCGGATGGACCTGACCCAGCCCAGTGAGGGTGGGTGACAGCACCCCAGGGATCCCTCCAGGGTGATGGGGCTGGTTTTTGTGATCCTTATCAGCCCTGGGTTGGGTGTTGCTGTGTCCCTGCCCCGCAGCGCTGGCTCATGGTGGGTGTATTCTCAGAGCACTCCCAGCCCCGGATCCTGCTCTACAGCAGCACGCTCCGCTGGATGCAGAACTTCTGGGCCACGTGGACCAGCGTGACACGCCCCATCTGCCGTGGGAAGCTCTTCAACAATATGAAGCCCAGTAAGAAGAAGCTGGGGCAGCATTACAAGCAGCTGTCTTACACTGCGCTCTTCCCCCAGCTGCAGGCAAGTCCTGGGGATGAGTTGCTATCATTACCTCCCCTTTCTGCCTGCGCTGGACTCTCAGCTATGTTATCTGCTCCCTTGCAGGTGCATTACTGGGCCTCCTTTGCCCAGCAGCGGGGCATCCAGGTGGAGTGCTGCCAGGGGCACATCTTCACTCGCGGCACGCAGCGGCTCATCCCGCAGGGTGAGTCAGGGCCCTGCCAACAGTGCCTCTGGGCAGGGTAAGGTCCCAGCTGACACCTCTCCCTGTCCCCCAGCCGGCACGGTGATGCGCCGCCTCATTTCGGAGTGGAGCATCACGCAGATGGTGAGTGACCTGAGCCAGGTCACCGTGCACCTCATGGCCTCCACCTGCGACGAGAATGCCGACCACCGGCTGGACACCCTGGTGAAGAAAACTCACCTGCTGAGCCTGTCCTCCCTCACCTACCAGCGGCACAGCAACCGCACGGCCGAGGAGGTACCGCTGCAAAACGGCACAGCAGGGCTAAAGCAGCCTGGGCTGGCCTGGTGGCATCCCCCTGCGACAAGGGGACCTTGGTCTTTGGGCACAGTGCAGGAGGGCAGAGGTTGGTTGTGGCTTTGCCGTGCTGAGGCTCTGACCCCCTGTGCCCAGGAGCTGCCCCTGCGGGATGGGGACGATGGTTTCCACACGCACCAGCTGCATCTGGTGGACCTGCGGGCATCCTGGACCACCACAAACCGGGACATCGCCTTTGGCCTCTACGATGGCTACAAGAAGGCGGCTGTGCTCAAGCGCAACCTGTCCACCGAGGCTCTGAAGGGGCTGAAGATCGACACGCAGCTGCAAGCCAAGAAGCTGAAGCGGGGCCCGCTCTCAGCTCACTCTGTCCCTGCCAGAGTGACCACTCCCATCACCAGCGGCCGTACTGAGAGAGCTTCCTCAGGGGGTGAGCGTGGCAGGGAGTGAAAACCTGCACCAGCCATGCCCTGGCTGCATATGCTAGCCCAAAGCTATGCTTGCCTTCATCCCCTCACCCCCCTCAGCCTTGCACTGACTTTTTCTCCTTCTGCAGGAGCCTACATGCTGCAGAAGCTCATTGAAGAGACGGATAAGTTTGTGGTCTTCACAGAGGAGGAATCAGGAGCTAGTGAGCAGCTATGTGGCATCGCCGCCTGCCAGACCGATGACATCTACAACCGCAACTGCCTCATCGAGCTGGTCAACTGCCAGGTACCTGCCCCTGGCCAGCCTCTGCTCCCTGCAGCCTTGCTGTGAGAGGGGCTGTGCCTGGCTCTGACCCCCCAGGGTCTCTTTTTTTTCCCCACAGATGGTGCTGCGCGGTGCGGAGACAGAGGGCTGCGTGATTGTGTCGGCTGCAAAGGCTCAGCTGCTGCAGTGCCAGCACCACCCTGCCTGGTATGGGGACACGCTGAAGCAGAAGACCTCTTGGACGTGCTTGCTGGATGGCATGCAGTACTTTGCCACAACAGAAAGCAGCCCCACTGAGAGGGAGCGCGGGCAGCTCTGGCTGGAGGTGAGTGGCTACAGTGGGACGTGGTGGGTGAGCTGCAAAGAGAACAGCCACCACAGCCACCAATGCATCCTTGCACCCCTAGGTGAAGAATATTGAGGAACATCGGCAGCGGAGCCTGGACTCAGTGCAGGAGCTGATGGAGAGCGGGCAGGCGGTGGGGGGCATGGTCAGCACCACCACAGGTACTGCTCGAGGAGCTGGGCACTGCGCTACCCCAACTCTGCTCGCTCGTGACCCCGAGGCCAGCAAAGCTGAGAGTGCTCAGCCTGTCCATGGGAGCTGGCTGTGCTCTGAGCCCTGTGCCAGTGGGGTCTGTGATGTGGCTCTCTGACTGTGGTCCCCCTGCCCGTGTGTCCCCAGACTGGAACCAGCCCTCAGAAGCCCAGCAGACCCAGCAGGTGCAGAGGATCATCTCTCGTTGCAGCTGCCGCATGTACTATATCAGCTACAGCCATGACATTGACCCCGAGCTGGCCACGCAGATAAAGCCCCCCGAGACTCCTGCTAACCAGGAGAAGGAGGATCTGCTGAAGAAGCAGGAGGGTGGGTACATGCAGGCAGTGTCTCAGCTCTGAGCTAACCCCCAGGTGCCGCCTGAGTCCTGGGGTCGTCCATCTTGTTCCTGCTGAGATCAGAAGGGCCCCACACATCCTTTTGGTGTCCCTACAGGAGCTGTGGACACCTTCACACTTATCCACCATGACCTGGAGATCTCCACGAACCCTGCACAGTATGCCATGATCCTCGACATAGTTAACAACCTGCTGCTGCACGTGGAGCCCAAGCGCAAGGTACCCACAAAGCTGCAGGTCCCCGTGTCACTTGTCTGCACCCAGGGCACCCCTTATTGTCCCCTGTCATTCCATCCAGGAGCACAGTGAGAAGAAGCAGCGGGTGCGCTTCCAGTTGGAAATTTCCAGCAACCCCGAGGAGCAGCGCAGCAGTATCCTACACCTCCAAGAGGCCGTCAGGCAGCACGTCGCCCAGATCCGGCAGCTGGAGAAGCAGATGTACTCCAACGTGAAGGTGAGCCTGCGTCCCGGGCAGGACCTGGCTCCCCTGGGTCCCTGCTCCAGGTCAGAGGGTGCTGAGGGTTGTCTGTCCTCCAGTCCCTGCAGGACGACAGCAAAAACGAGAGCCTGCTCGACCTCAACCACAAGCTGCAGCAGCAGCTGAGCCAGGAGAAAGCTGACCTGCAGCTGGAGAGCGAGGAGCTGAACATCCTGATCAGGTATGGGCCGTCCCTGGCTTCCATAGCACTATTCTCCCCTTCCTCCAGGGCTCCCGCATCCCAGCGCTCCCCTGTCTGCTGCAGGTGCTTCAAGGACTTCCAGCTGCAGCGAGCCAACAAGATGGAGCTGCGAAAGCAGCCCGAGGACGTGAGCGTGGCACGGCGGACTGAGTTCTACTTTGCCCAGGCACGCTGGCGCCTGACAGAGGAGGATGGGCAGCTGGGCATAGCTGAGCTGGAGCTCCAGCGCTTCCTCTACAGCAAGGTACCAAGCTGCCTGCTGGCACCACAGCCCCTGGGCAGGGTCTGGAGGTGTGAGGTTAATGATTGTATGTGTGCAGGTCAATAAGTCTGATGACACTGCTGAGCATCTGCTGGAGCTGGGCTGGGTCACGATGAACAACCTCCTGCCCAACGCCGTGTACAAGGCAAGGGGAGCAGCTCTGCGCCCTGGGAACCCTCGGGTGACCTGGCCAGGGTGGCTGTCCTCACTCCAGCCACCCACTTTCCTCCCTGCAGGTGGTGCTGCGTCCCCAGAGCTCCTGCCAGTCCGGCCGGCAGCTGGCACTGAGGATCTTCAGCAAGGTCCGGCCGCCCGTGGGAGGCATCTCCATCAAGGAGCACTTTGAGGTGCTGGGACTGGGCTGGGAGGTGGCAGGGTGTGGGCAGCGTTCGCCCGGCTCTGAGACATTTCTCTCCCTGCAGGTGAATGTGGTCCCACTCACCATCCAGCTCACCCACCAGTTCTTCCACAGGATGATGGGTTTCTTCTTCCCCGGCCGCAACGTGGAGGAGGAGGAGGTGGGGGATGAGGAAGATAAGTCCAAGCTGGTGACAACAGGTGAGTGGGGTGGTAGGAGTGTGGCGGTGCATGGTCACCTGTCACCCTAGTGACATTCCTGAGCAGCTCTGGCTCAGTGTCCAGGATGGGTGTGGGCAGCTGCTGGTGGGATAAGTGGTGAGGAACAGGGACCTGGGGTCTCCTGTGGGGGCTGTTGGGGAGAGCAGCAATGCTGGGGAAGATCTGGGTCATGGCTGATCTCCAGCTGGATGCCAGCCACCGCCTCCTTCCCTCCTCCCAGGGATTCCCGTGGTGAAGCCGCGGCAGCTGATCGGGGCCGATGATTCGCTGGGCCCAGGGAAAGGAGTCACTCAGGGACTGAATCGCACATCAGGGGTCAGGAGATCATTCCGAAAAGCGCCCGAGGTACTGCTGCCCTGACGGGGGATTTGAGAGAGCCCCACTGTGGGTGCTGTGTCCCCTCAGCCCCCAGGCTGGGCAGCCCTGTCCTTGCCCTGCCTGCCTGTTTTCCCCTGCTCTCTCCCAACACAAAGATTTTCATCCTCCACATCCCAATCCCTGCAGCATCCCTTTTTCCTACCCCAATGCCAGAGCAGCTCCTGCTGCTCCCCAGTGAAGCAATGCCATGGCCCAGTGCCTGGCTGTCCCCTCCCCACTGCCTCCTGGGTCTGTCCCCTCTCATCACCTTCTGCTCCTGGCTCTGTCCCCAGCATCCTGTGGATGACATCGACAAGATGAAGGAGCGCGCGGCCATGAACAACTCCTTCATCTACATCAAGATCCCACAGGTGCCACTCTGCGTCAGCTACAAGGTGAGGGGCCGGCATGCTGGGGGGGGACACAGGGGACATTGTGCCACTCTGCCTGACCTGACTCCCCCCTGTCTTCTGCCCAGGGCGAGAAGAACAGCGTGGACTGGGGCGACCTGAACCTGGTGCTGCCGTGCCTGGAGTACCACAACAACACCTGGACGTGGCTGGACTTCGCCATGGCGGTGAAGAGGGACAGCCGCAAAGCCTTGGTGGCACAGGTACGTGGGGACAGTGCTGTCCCCGCTCCTGTAGTGCCCTGGGGACAGAGCTGGGTGCAGCCCCCTGGTGCTGAGCCCCCTGTCCCCATGCAGGTGATCAAAGAGAAGCTGCGCCTGAAGCCTGCGGCGGGCACGGAGGCGCGGGGGAAGCTGGAGAGCAAATCGGACGGGACCATCCAGCAGCAGGAGGAGGACGAGAAGGCACGCCTGCTCATCGGGCTGAGCGTGGGCGAGAAGAACCCCAGCAAGAAGTCCATCTTCGGCAGGCGCAAATGACGGCAGCACCCGGCAGGCCGGGAAGGGACTGGGGTCCCTCCGCGCTCCCCATACCCAAGGGGCAGCCCTATGGCAGCGGGGGGACCACGCTGCTGATGCCCGAGGTGGGGGGTGGCTGCGCGTGGGCCCTCGGCAGCCCCGTTGCTGTGGGGCTGTGGGGTGCAGCTGTTCTGCGGGGCCGCTTTGTGGGGTGCAGCCCCACCCCGTGCCAAGGGCTCCTGCCAGCATCCCGCTTCCCTGCTGTGCGGGTGCCGGGCCCTGGGCCCGGTGAAGCAGCAGGATTGCTCCAGGCTGGGAGAAAGAGGAACGGGAGAGAGTTTAAATAAGAGTTTTTAATTTGGAACAGTCTCGGTCCCAGGGGTTGTCATTCTCTTCCCGGCTCGTGCTGCAGGGCTGGGGTCAGCACTGTCCCAGCTCTCAGTGTAGCAGCACCGACTGCGTGGCTTCAGCCCCTGCCTGTCCCATGGGGTTCCTTCCCCCTGGTTTCGGGGCTCGGGCTCAGCCCTCCTCCAGCTCCTGCGAGAGCCCCATTGTGCCTGGAGCTGTGTGGGGTCGAGGGGGGTGGGGGGCTGTGCTTACCTCTTCACCCCCTTTAATTTGGAAGCTGCCCCGGGGCCAGGGGGGATGGATGAGGACCCCCAGACCCTACCGGGGGTCGGG